>QLOJ01002035.1:0-25941 GCA_003313625.1 Tricholoma saponaceum | reverse complement strand
CTTGGAAGGATGACGAAAATGGAATGTGAAAATGAAAGTGAAAAATGAGCATTTTACAGACCTTTCGGAAATTCATGTCCCACGTGTTTTTCAGTGGTTGAAAATTCCAGAAAATAAAATAAATCAAAAAATGCTAAAAACTGGTGTAGACATGAGAACAAGGTTCTACCTGCGTAATATCGTTACAGATAGCCATTGTGAGAAGGCTGAGAGAGTGTATTTTACAGGTGTTATAAAAGAAAGAGGGGGAAATGGGAAAAATGAACTGCAAGTCTATCAGTAGAGTGTCCAATGTATTCCACCGGGACAGTTCCTCTGCCCAACACTACTGGCCTAGATAACGGTCCATGTGCATATAGATCCTCGCTGACATGTCGGTAAGTAAGTGGTTGAAGTAGGTTTGGTTCTCGTGAGTCGTGACGTGTTGACTTGAAACAACTTGGAGTCTAGGAGTCATCCGACCAGACTTCAAGTTGTCAGTAATTGCTTCGACTTTGGATGGTGGACCGTGGTGGATTACAGCATGATACTAACAAAGGAATGTTAGGTCCTTATGAAGCTGGATGAAACTTGTGCATTTATCGGGGATGGGAGTACTTAGCAGTGCTCTGGGGCCTGCGTGATCCCTAGCAAGAAATAATGGCATTGACAGGAGGATCGAGAGCTTGAACGGTGGATACGCACTTGTGGATCTTATCGCAACACAGCATAACGCCCATCACCGTACCCACTGGCAATCGTGCACCTAAAAATGTCGCTACCGCGTTATTCCGATCAAGGTTCCTGCTACCCAACATCTCTTCATGAATATTTGGATACACGATACAGTCTTATCACAAGTTTTCTCGCCCAGAGTAGGAAGCATTCAGTTTCGCAATGTTTGCTCCAAGATTGCAGGAAAAGGCCAAACGGGCATGAAAGAAAGGTTCAGGATTTGATAAAGAAGTATTTCCAAGTCAAAAAGCTGCTATTAAGCCTGGTATGAATAGAAAAACGCGTTGGAAGGCATTTTTTTGATTTTTTGATTTATTTCTATTTTTTATATTTTTCAATCACTGAAAAACACGTGGGACATGAATTTCCGAAAGGTCTGTAGCACTCATTTTCATGTTGATTCTGGGTATCATTTTCAAAAAGGGGATAAAAAATGAAAAGTGAAAATGAACCAAAAATGAGTGAAAAATGTCTACTGTGAACGACCCTATTATTATGTAATAAAGTTGGTGGTGAGTTGGCAACAGCGGCCAATTCGCCATTCAATTCTTGTTCACCTGTCAATCATACGGGGCCAATAATTGTGTCCCTTTACACGTTTCTTCGACTGTTGCACACCGGAACGTGCACCACTCGATTTGGGAAGTCTCCAAAGGCATTCATCTGGAAGATCAGCCTACATTTTCTTCTGCAAGGGATGATCCAAAATGAATCGTTAATCTTGATGTATCGATAAGGCGCATATTTACTCGTCTCACTCAACCCCCCTTGTGGAATTTCGACCTCCTCATCATAGCTCTTAGAATTCTTGCATCAAATGTCAGACTCAGACGTGAAGCATTCTCTTCAACTTTTCAAACATCTGGAGCGTCGCTCCATCCTACCTCTGGTCTCGCCCTCCGGTGTTAAACGCACAGCCCCAGGCGTCGGCGACCTCCCTGATTTGAACAACATCCAAGGTGACGTGATTTACCTCTTTCCTAAGGTGAACAATCAGTCCAGTGTGCTCTTTTGAGGATCCATGAATATGTCGTCTAACGATTCGACTTGCCGCAGAAAGCCGAGAACTTCATCTTCTTTAGGATCAACAACGTAGTATTGTTCAGAAAAGCCCTGAAATCCTTCAAACCAACGACCTCGGAAGACGTGAAAGACACCCTCATCGCCATCGGTGCTGCGAAAGCAAATGCCCGTCCTGGTACCAGTGTCCCGTTAGTCGATGTTGCGCAGTACCAGATTGCTTTCAGCCGCACTGGGTTATATTTCCTTGGCGTCAGCGAGAACACTGGAGATGTACGCTTCGACAAGCGCTGCATGAGTGACGACAAGAAGCTCCTTGACGATCAAAGGGATTGGGACCCCATCTTCGTCAAGCCCAACCCCGACCCAGTAAATGGATCAGTGCACGACGATTATGGAGCTTTGCATGGCGTCATCACTGTGGCTGGAAGTGGTGAGTATTATTGAACAAACAGGGATGCATTCCTGATACGATCTTGTGAAGATCAGGACCAATGTACCCAAGCTTCAAACGGTGTCATAAAGCTATTCGGGTCATCAATTACCGTTGCCGGCGGTGCGGCAGTGGAAGGAAGAGCTCGACCGCCCCCATACAAAGGGCATGAGCATTTCGGCTTTCAAGATGGGATATCCCAACCTGGTCCGCGGTGAGTACTTCTAGGACTGCCTGCTTGTATAATCCTGATATCGACATTCCGTCAGTGGCCTTGTTGTTCCTCGCCCCGGCCAGATTCAAGTTGATCCTGGAGTAATTGTAATGGGTTATAAAGGCGATCCTGTGCTGGACGATCCTAGTATCAGAGTGAAACGACCAGCATGGACAAAGGATGGAACGATTTTGGTCTTCAGGAAGCTAGAGCAATCCGTCATACCATTCGAGGAGTATGTGACGAAGAACGGCCCTCGCTGGAAGGAGTTCATCCCTGGAGGGGACATATCTCCTCCCCTTAACAAAGACGAAGCTGAAGGTCTCTTCGGAGCACGACTTATTGGGAGGTGGAAATCGGTCTGTTTTTGTAATACCTTTCACACTGACACATTGAGCTCATTGTCTGTATGACAGGGCGCACCCCTTGCTAAATGCCCCTTCCGCGATGATCCAGTTATGGCCGTCGACCCAGAGAGGAACAATGACTTCGACTACATCGTTCGCGATAACCCGAGCATATCACCAAATGAGCCTAGCGATTATTACTGCCCGTTCACTATACACACACGCAAGACCGCACCGCGTAATTTGGATCCTTATATCAATGCCAAATTCCTTGAATCAGGTTCGATTGTACGTGGAGGGCTCCCGTATGGTCCTGAGGTACGGAAAGGTCCCAGAGATCTCATATCATTACACTGTCCTAATGTGTGCTCTCTGTCGAGCTCAGGTTACAGATCAAGAACGAAAGGATTATGCAAAGGGCAAACCTGAATTGCCGCGGGGGCTCCTGTTCAACTGCTATATGTCCAGCTTGGATTCGGGGTTTGTTCGTCAGACAGTCGGATACGCAGGTAACGATTACTGGCCGATGACATCTCTGGTGCCACGGAAGCAGGGTAACTGGCTTTAGAGAATGTCTCAATTTTATGTCACTCTAACCATGTCCATTAGGTCAGGACCCTATTCTTGGTAGCCCTCCTGTGGTTACGCCAGCTCAGTTTGACGGTACCGCTCCCCCCTTAAACTCCGGGGATAAAGTCGATCTACACCTCACTGCTAAAGATGGCTCGGCGGTCGAGGTGTCCGGATTCGCCAAGGTTACTCCTACTGGTGCGCTTCCACCTCCTGGTGAACCGAATCCCTTCTTTGTTACTTCGAGGGGGGGAGAGTACTTTTTCGTTCCTTCTGTCTCGACCCTGACAAGCTGGGCTAGCTCGACTTCGACATCCACTAAGTTGTGAGATGCAGTTCCGTCCTTCAGAAATGAGGAATGCTAAATTAAATTATTCACAGGGACATCTTGTTCCTCCTTGATGCCACCGGAAGCATGCAAGTGTATATCAATCAAGTCCAAGATACCATTCAGCAGTTGTGTGACAGCCTCGTTGCGACCGGAAAGTGGGCAGGTGGCGATCTGAGATTTGGACTTGTAGCATTCCGTGATCACCCCCCGCAAGATAATACATACGTCACACGCCAATATCCCTTCAACTCTGATGTTGCAGCCGTCAAGTCAAATTTGGCGAATTTACAAGCGGATGGCGGTGGAGATTTACCCGAGGCTCAGTGCGATGCATTTGCTAGTGTCCTGGCGGCCGACTTTCAGGGCAAGGCGACCAAGATATCTATACTCATCACAGATTCACCACCCCACGGTATAGGAGAGAACTATGATGGATTCCCTGACGGGTGCCCACTTCGTACGTTATGCGCCACCACTGCAAAAATCGCAACAACTAATAGCTCAACAGAAAACGACCCCGTATCTCTCGCCAATAGGATGGTTAAGCTTGGCATTACGTTGGTATGGCTCTTTTTTGCGGTGCTCAGTCCTGGATTTTGATGTCGATAATAGCATGTATTGGCATGTGAACCTACACTGAGCACCGACCATTCGGTAAGGATATCCACTACTCCCTCTGACATGCCAAAACCAATATTAAAATGTTGATGAATATCTGATAGAAAGCCCTCGACTTCTACAACGGCATCGTCAAGAAGACAGGGTGAGCTTGTATTATTCGTGTCAGCATTGGGTCCTTCGACTCATTAACTCTGAACAGGGGAAGGTTCTTTGCCCTTGCCCATGTCCAATCGTTGATTGGCCTTATTGTCGGCGGTGTTTTGGAAACTGCTGACATCGAAGCACTAGTCGCAAAGTATAATTCCTCAATCCGCGCGCAGGTCACTGAGCAAAAAGCAAGCATCGACGATATCAGCAAGAAACTCCATAGCCAGTTATCATCTTCTGGTGTTCAGGTTAACACCTTTACTGTCGAGGACATCTACGAGGCGAATGCGCAGGGTTACAAGAATGCACAAGTCTGGTTTAACGCAGATCAGATCGACAAGAACACTCTGTCACAGGTCAAAGACGTACGTTTTTTGCTGTCTGTTGGTAGCGCTAGACATGAATAATAGCACAGGTTTCCGGTTTCCGTCTCAAACATGCATATCGCCAGGGTGGGACACAGGCAATGAGTTCGAAGAAACAGCCCGTTAGCCTCGAACAGGTGTGCATTTTGTTTTCGCTTAGTTGA
The DNA here is from genome assembly GCA_003313625.1 of Tricholoma saponaceum. Lineage (NCBI taxonomy): Eukaryota > Fungi > Basidiomycota > Agaricomycetes > Agaricales > Tricholomataceae > Tricholoma > Tricholoma saponaceum. The sequence continues at coordinate 21,015 of QLOJ01002035.1, read as the reverse complement.
GCACATATGTAACAATTGTATGCCGTGATAGGTTGAAACGGTGGTGAGGATGAGTTTGACGAGGGACGCGTGAACATTTCTTTTCTCTATCCTCGTGCGAAGTTCTTGTACGAAGTAACCTGGATTTACTGGACTGCTTGTAACACTGCCACCATTTCAATGTCATGAATCGAACTGCTGTGGTATAAAGGAATTCCGCTGGCGAGATGAGTCTACAGTTTCGTTGCACCCAAGAAAACATCATCAAGTGGTCGAAGATAACGGTATCGGTCTATAACGACGGCTCGACAACACGTGCGTGATAATTTTGAACTCCAGAAGACGCGGGTTGCAGGTCACTCTCGATATTGTTTACAGGTCCGCAGCACAGAAATTGTTGCCACCTGACCATGCAATGCCCCAAACGCGGGAACGGACCGCAACGCGGAGTGTCGTAACTTTGGCTTTTTCTCTTGGCGAGGGGAAAACATAGACCGGTGACCGTTCCCTAGTACATGAGCAAGCGTCGACTCAGATATATAGGGACCGGTACAACTGAGTTTAAAATCCCATAGCATTACAATTTTTTGTATGGAAGCTGAATCAGCATCTAGAAAATTTCCTTTCCCAGTAACTCTTCTGTAATAGGAATGTGATGGAAGATTTCAGATCTTGATCGATCTCAGGCAAAAATTTCAATTTCACGATGTGTCGTAGTGTCGCGCTGCATATCCTCCGTATCCCTATACTGCTACTTATAACGATACTTGATTCTCAGCGCAATGGCTAACACTTCACAGACAGGCTTCTCAGGATTCAAGATTCAAAACCGGACAGGGAATCGACCTTGGGAGAAGTGCCTTTAGTTCATTGAGTTGTCCCCATGCAGGTCGGAAAGGCTTGCCACCATAGTGTGATAGACCAGCAGAGTGGATGAAGTGAGATTCATCCACATGAATGCGCTTGAGCTGGCGCTGGAATAATTTGTGCCTAACCAGAGTTGTGAGCCGAGGATAGTGGCCTTCAGGGGTCTTGAATAGTTGTTCAACAGTTGCAATGATGTGGCGGGCTGTCCCTGGAGTTTGGGATGTGAGGTTATGGACATGTTCCTGTAGGTACAGTAAGAAAAGAAATACAACAGTTTAGATTCACTAAATGTGCTCACATTCCAGTATGCATCCTCTCGTGGGGTGTCATCGTTGATTGCGATGGTTGGAATACCATAGTTGGTATTGAAATCATCGTATGAGCAATAACACCATAACAACCATCAAGGAATTGTACCTGAGTGACTTGCAGACGTTTCAGTGGGGATATCATCAGAGAAATCCCAGCATCCTTGGGGTCATCAAGAAGCAGGTTGAGAGCAGTTGGTAACATCTTGCCACTTCCAGTCCCAGCGCCGATCAATGAGTCTTGACCATTGTAGGTAGCTAGACAAGCACGGAGATGAAGTTCTCAGGGAACCTGAACACCACGAGTAACTGCCCAGGCCAGAAGACAAGCCCTGCTAGCAATAACTTTATCATCTTCTTGTAGTTCATCCAGATAAGTGGTTGGCAGTCTGTTGATGTTGATAGCATTTGATAGCAGAACCAGAATTTCACCACCAGGAGCCTTACGGACATAGTCAAAATATTCCTTGAGAGTAGGCACTGAATTCATGAGTGACAGAGAGACATCGATGGTGACTGGACGGTTGCTTGACAATCAAGAACTTCAACCTGTTATGGTGAAATTGATCACATATTGATCACAAATCTATGATTGAATTCCTAGTTTAGAAGAGATACTGAGAAAGGAAATTTTCTAGACTGCTGATTCAGCTTCCATACACAAAATTGTAATGCTATGCCTTTTTAAACTCAGCTTCACCAGTCCCTCTACAAGGTATTGACACTTGCTCATACCTGTACAAGGGAGTGGTTATGAGTCTAGGGAAAACAAGGTGAACAGAAGTGGATTAGAGATTAGAGAAGCGATATGTTTTATGCTCCAGAAAAGTGGCCATCTAGTCTTGACAATGTCTTGTTGGAGGACTGACATCCTAGGGATGGCTTCCTTTCCTCCCTTATTACTATTGTGGTACAAAACACCAACCATTTGCTGGCACCATGCCAGTGCTCACACCAGGGATGAGTACCACATAGACAGAAAGGAACAGAGCATTGTCATTATTTTCTGCACAGCGGCACTAGTGGTAGTCGAATAGCCAGTCACTGTGATAATAACCATTTGAGTTTGGCATAATAAACCCAATGGCATCTGTAACTCGGCATTGACGCACAGTAGGTGCGGGTGATGAAGGGGAATCATTATACTTCTCACTGAGAGTATACACAGGTATCAGGGAATAGGCAGGAGGGTATGTTGATGAAGACGTTGAAAAGGGAACAGACAGAAAATATTCAATATTCTGTCATAGTATGTCATTATTACAGCACTTTTGGAATGTAATGAGATGGTGTTTTTTTTTTTTTGAAAGTGTGACATGATGACACATTCCCAAATTGGGACAGTTACATCAGCAAGCCTAGTACTACTTTGACCAGCTTGTTAATGCTGGTTTACACCATAAATGTGTAAATGACAGCTAAGCAAAACCTTGCTTAGCTCTTTGAAAGGAGGCTGAATTCTCCTACTTCTCGTCCGCCTGCCTTCCTGGACTGACTGGGAAGGAAATCCTGACCATATCCATAGGCACGATCACAAGATTCACAACACATCAATGATGTTCAAACAATGATCAAGGCTTGTAGTATCATGTCAAATCCTTAATGGCCTCCATCCCCATCCCCATCCTCAATCTCAGAGACTAGAGTGCATTCAGATCCCAGCTGATTCTTTGGTCATGTCACACAGTGAAGAAAGCAGTACCTGGGATGGCGGTCAGACAAGTACAATGTTCCAAATATAGAAATATGTTGTCATGTCACACTTTCGAAAAAAAAAAACACTATCTCATTACATTCTGAAAGCGCTGTAATAGTGTGATAGCACCGCCATAGAGCTTAGCCACTTGAACATTTTAGAAAGTACTCACCAACATCAATGTCCCTACATGGCTACTAGCTAGCCCAGGGTGGTGGGTACTGGCAAAAGAAATGGCAAGTAAGCAGGCCAAATTTGCAATCAGAACAGTTGGATTGTTTGGCATACACTGCATCAGCAAACCATGGGTGATCTGCCCAGCACTATGTAGTACTGCATAGTGCCATAGCACCATAGAATGGTTCTTTGAATGTATAGAGCGCCATAGAAACACCTATGTGCTATATAGCATTCCATAGCAGTGCCCACATACTATGTCGCATTCTATAGTGTGGTTAGCCAAGCCTATCTAACCATATTTGGACCTTCCCCAGGCAGTTTGTACTCCATATTTAGCTTGGATTTCACTTTTCATACTGGGTCCAGTAGGTGTAAATGACAATGGCATTTATCAATATTTAGTGTTTTAAGGTCCGGTCCAGTCTGGTTTTTTTGCCCCATTTGGACGAACCGCAACCGCAACTGGTTGCCTGTTATGGTAAGACACCAAAAAACCAGACTGAACCGCAAAAAACTGGTCCAAAACAGTTCAAACTGGTTTGAACTGCAGTTCGGTCATAACTGGTTTGAACTGACTAAAACTGGTCTTCTCATAGAATTTAGTACATAAAACCTGTTGTAAACTATAGTAGAGAGTGTATAGTAGTCAACTGTAAAGATTTTATGGTGATAACAGTCCTCTACATCTCAAAAAACACAACTACAAGACTTCATGCAAGTTAGATTTTGCAGTAACATATCGTTTTGGCCATAGCACATGCAATTATGGACCGTTTCTCTTGAAAATATGGTCAAAAGATGCGTATTTACGAGGAGTACATAGTGGCGATTTGAACCGACTAGAACCGGTCTTTATCGGTTCGGTTTTTTGCGGTTCAGTCCGGTTCAGTTGCGGTCTTTTTCCAGTTTGATGAACTGGACCTTTAAACACTACAAAGGACTGTGTGTTGCCACTGAGGAGGATCAATATGTCTCACTCTACTCAGCCTGAGACCTACCCTCCATGGCAGCAAGAAGCCACAGGTCCAAATGTCAGAACCACTTTACACTGCGAAGCAGCAGATGTAGCCAGCCCCATGCAGCAGGTTGTCGATGGATGACCCAGCTCCAGGACTACTGGGACTATCTGCAGCAGCCCATGTCCTGTGGACCAGTACCTTGTCCCAGGAACAGATTGTGAAGGTGAACAAATGTACTTTGTTCTCCCCAAGCATGACCTGCAGTTCACCTCTGGAGATAGCCAAAAGGTATTTGCCACAATAGCGAATGATGCATGTTGGGAAACCTGCCCAACAGAAAAGATATATGACCCTGTATTTGAGCAAGATCAATGAGGTCCTGCTCCCAAAAACGAATTGCAGGTAACTCTGGAAACCTGCTTGAAATTGTCAATCTTGATAAAGGATGACACATGTAGGGAAACACACCCTACCACCAAAAAGGAAGTTCTCCCAAATGATCAAAATATCGATCATGAATGTGAACGCATTGGTGAGGCACCTAGAAACCTCATTGTAGAACAAGAAGAGGATGATGTTGTAAACATCATTTATGACGGGAAATGGAGTCGACCTCCAGATGTCGACTCTAAACCAGTCATAAGCAATGTTGAACATTGTCTATACTCTCTCTCCAGTGCACACCTACCCCAACCCTTTTTTTTGGAGGGGGGGGGGATCATAGGAACCCAGAAAATAATTTTAAAGGGGCATATAGGTGTAGGCCCTTTGGGCCATGAGAGGACCCAAGGAACAAGGAGTCCTTGAGTCACCATGTATACAGATGCCCTTTGGGCCATGAGAGGATCCGAGGAACAAGAAGTCCTCGAATCATGTATACATAACAATTTTTCTGTTTTTATCATAACATGTAAAGCTTCTTTTTCATGTTTCTTTTTATATTTTCCCTGTTCATAACTTGGGGTATCATTATAAACTCAGTCAGCATTATTTAACTGCTGACTGTAAACCTGTATATACTTGGTATGTTTCTTTGTTTATATAACATGTCATCCATGATAGGGACCAATGGTGGAATTTACTATTCCACCACCCTCCCTATCAGACTGTCCATTTGGGCCTGTCAACTCAGGAGGCTATTATCCTGTATCCATAGGGATGATAACTATGGGCATTCTACTCTCATGTCATCTACAGCAAAGGCCGCATGGTTAAACCCATTCCTCTTTGGATGTCTGGTCTTTATGGTTTTGATTTTGATCTACTCATTTGGGATTACCTTCTGGTCAACCAGGGGAATGGTCTCCTCAGTGGACAACATTGAGGTGGTCACTGTGACCAGGCCTGTCGTCCCTGCCGCCCCTGCAAGTGCTGGGATAGAACTCAGGAATGTATCCTGAGGGATCCTTTCCCAGCATTTGAGGGTTTCAGTTATTGAATGTATATATCCTGTATATTCGCCTGTCTATATGACACATCATGCACAACATTTCCTGGAATGATGGTGGAAATCGTTTGTCCACCTACTCTATATTCCACTGGCCTGCCTGCCTATGCCTCAATTCAGGAATGCTATAGTCCTGTAGCCACCCACATACCCTGATCCTGTCATTATCCCTAGGCCCTCCTCATCAACATGAGAAAGGGTCAGGAGATGGATGGTGACTGTACTTAACACCATGGATCCTGGGATTCTGCCATGTTATGTGCTCATCTACCACCCCTTCAGTGGGAATCATGATTGAACCCACTAATGGAGGATGACAATTGATACAGTGAGTTGTGGGAGTTACATTTACCCTTTTTCCTTTCTGTGTTGACATTGTTGAGGATTAAATCCTCAATATGTTCACTAGCAGGCAGTTATAGGCACTTCAGGCATCCCCCCCTGACCCCCTTCTTAGGGTAGATTGCCTCACCAAGAAAGACTACCCTAAGAAGGCCTCAGACCAGGGGCTAGTTCCAAGCTCACTGGTCCTCCCCACACTTAGGTCTGGACATCCCATTGGGAAAGCCCAAGAGTCAGCTTGGTCTAGTCCATAGAGGTATATCTAGACCAAGTACACTGTGGGGAAGTCCAATTGTTGTGGGTAATCCCAACTGTAGATTTGGGCTAGTCCTAGGTATTTGGGACTCCCTGTCTCTGTCACACTGTCACATTACACATATTGAGAGTCCCAGAGATACCTTGATACTCAATATTAGTAACAAACCCTCAACAGCAAAAGAAGTGCATGTAGAAATGTATAACAATGTACTCAGTAGTAGTGACTCATGAGGTTAGGAGAACTGGGTGCTAGACAGTCTAAACCTGCATCAAAGTAGTAAGCATTCTCCCTTGAGCAAGAGGGATGGGATTGTAGTTTGCAAAGTGGGCTAAACAATTGTGTATATGTCTGGTATACAACTATATATATTACTGGAAATACTATTGCATAAGTTGAACATGATGGGAGAGAGTAGAAGTGAGTGAGATGTTATGGAGAGACCACATACTGAGCTTTTACATGATTTACAGCCACTTACAGGGCATAATAGAGGGTGGAATTATGTACTGAGTGGTAAGAAATGAGGTTTGGAGAACTGGGATGTGGACCTTCATGCCCTTTCAGCCCTTCCCCTTATCAAATTGGCCTTGGAACAAGATAGCATATGCTTGATAAACAAAAGGAAAACTTTCCCAAGGTGCTTTAAATAGTCAGCATAGACAAAAATAGAAATGTGTGGTCAGGAGGAGGAATACTTACCCTGGGAGATCTGTAGAACAAAAGTGTTCACTTTCTTTGATTCCTAGGCCTATTAATAAAGTGGAATAAAGGTATATAAGTGGCATTGTGAGGGAGGAAGATCCTGACCCACCAGAGTATAGATATCACATCAATAACTCACCATAGAATATCTAATAGACCTAATGTTTAAAAGTGATCACTAGTGGTTAATAAATGCCACTACCTCTAAAAAATAGCCCATGTATGATGCATATTGTCAGTAATTTATCCCAGGTAACAGGTTCTTCATATACTCACCAAATATTATTACCACTCTATGCTGGCCAATTAATGGCAGTATACCAACTATTCTACATCAGGAAACTGGACCGGAAATGACATAGGGAGATAAAGGTTTATCTTCTAAATATTTGGTAAAATATATGTCTGAAAGATATATGTCAAGATAAAGAAAAATAATTAATGGTAACAAAGATGGAGGAAGCTAACACCCCAACACTAAACTTAATATGTTGGACATCACTAATAGTATTCTGTGAACAAGAATAATTAATGACATCCAGTAGCAGAGGGCAATAGGAAGAATGTCCTATGGTTCAGAGGATCCACATCAGGCAGGCACGGAAGCCAATTAATATTCTTCTCACACCTGTGATCAAACCTACAAGTTAGGTTTCGATGATGATCATAGATATCAATGGCAAGACTGGTGGAATAGGTTATGAATAAGCACAAGCAAATGTTGGTCAAATACAAAGGTTTGAGAGATAATATGGCTTGTGAATTTCAGTGATCAATCACCCCCTTTAACTCAATGCAGTCAAGGTTCACATACACACCAGTGGGACTAAGGTCACAATCAACAGAGTTCTTTTACTAAGAGTGATAAATGCAGTTCAGGACAACATTACCTTTCCTTTATGACCGCTATGACCTGGCAACCAGGGTAAGAGCCACAGTTAAGTGACTGGGTGACATCAGTACTTTTGAGAGATTGGTTACCAGCTAAGTAATTTCAATGTAACTCTCAATGGGTGGAATTCAGCAGACATGTCGATCATGAATGCACCTTCCAGGTCCAGTTATATAATTTTTCCAACAATCACAACTGGAGTGATTTAGAAATGGAGGAACATGTGTGTCATGAGTTCCACTTCAAGAAGATTGACTCAGATGATACTTCCTGCCACTAATATTGCATATATCATCTGCATTCCTCAGCAACTGGTTGTCGGAGAAGAGCCATGAATATCATACAGAGAATAATAGACAGAAGCATCGTTGATTAGAGGGAGAGATACATTGACTATTTGAAAATGTAACCAATGAGCAAATATATGATAGATTAGCGGTTGTGGTCACCAGCAGCGCCCGCAGCCAATTCCTGCTCCGCACATCTCTGCCGGATCCTGTCCAGTGTGCTACCCTCGATCGGTACCTCGATAGCTTCTGGAGATACATATGGGAAGATTTTCCTGTGGATAAAGCATATCAGAACCAATGATGGAAGCACATATGACAAAGGGTACTTACTGATTCCACCAGCTGAGGAGAGCGTCTACCTCTTTCTTCTCCCTAGGATCGTCGAGCAGATCAAACAGGCTTGTATAAAATCGCTCAGAATCGGTGATCTTGTCTGTCCAGGAAAAAATACTAGCAGAGCTGAGCACAAAACGCACCTGCTATGGAAAGTTGAATGTTGCCTGTGCTGTTGATGCATCATGTACCTGGGTAGAAATGTAGGCTAATGACGCTGTGGTAACACCGGTCATGCCGTGGATGTGCGCATTTCCAGATCTTGTTGCCTTAGGTTCATCATGCTCGACCGAGCTTGGTGATGTGAAGACATGTTTGTATGCCTGTAAAAGAAAGCTAAATGAAGACAACCTATTTATTGGTGACATGAGGACACGACGTACCAAAACCAAGAGTGAGTTACACAATAGTCCCTTCCATGGGTTCTTGGGGTCAAAGTGGCAGTCTTCATATATAAATAATGGCCATTGATCTCCTCGAACATACATCTCTCCGCTTTTCAGATTGGCCTTTATCCTGTGGTTGATGAATTGACCCCATGGAAATCAATAGTCCCATGTAAATACTCACCCAGGATTACTCCAATCAACACCGGCAGGGCATAACAGGGCACCGGTAGTTTCGTGCTGAAATCCTCGATCAAATTTGTGTTTATGGTTAAGCCTTGGAGCCAGCTCTCGGTCGGGCGGTGTGATCCAGTCAATGATAACGCCCTTCATTCCCTTTGTATCATCAGCACAAGAGGCATTTACACCTTTTTGTATCTGTATAGTAGGTGCGTGGGTTTAACGACAGAAATACAACAGATAGAACGCTCACCAAATCCCCTATTAATTGGACTTCCTCTAACTCTGCATCGGCTAGTCTGTCTTCAAGACCATGGCATGATCTGAGGAGTGCATGGAATATCCGATCTTCTCGTTTTTCTCTAGGCATAGTAAGTATGGTATAAGAAATAATTCTTGAAGTCCTACTTCGCGGTGAGTGATGCAGGATCTGGGTCATCTGTCATTCGTGCGAGGCCATTCATAATCAGAGAGCGGACATTGCAGAAGGCAAAGACTGCCCGACCAAAATGTCACCCTGAGTGAACCAATGAATCAGATTTTTTTCTGTAATGCATGTCAGTCATAATGAAGATGTTGCAGGGAACTGGGGGACAAAACGAACAGTTTTTTCCGTGTTCCTTGCTGGAGGGCGTCGTCGCTAGCTCGACGCCCGTTTGGTGATGGGCTGGCAGACATGCCAATCACTAGGGAAGGTTCAAGTTGAAGCTACCGGAAGGATGAAGGATGGTTTGAACTTGCAAGTTGAACGTGATCACAAACTTGTTAAATAAACGCCAGCATGTGCAGGTCCACGATTTCTAGAACTTCAGAGAGCTCTAAAGACCCTAACCCTACATGTTTGGTGGCAAATACCAATGAAAAACGTGACAGCATTTGTAGTGCTTATAAGGCTGACTCAGAGTGGGTGAATGTTGGAACACAACTCCAACTTGAGTACTCACCGTAACTGAACATCCATGGTTGATCGCTGCACCAATTATAACGCTTTTGGGTACGACCCAGATGGGCAGCTAGCATATGCCGCCATGGCACTCTGGGGCCCAGACTATGTTCCCTCTTTTCTGAGCAAAGTGTTCGTTGGCGCACTAGAGCCGCCTCGATATGGACCACCAGCGGCTTACCAACGTTCATGCCTTCCTCCTGGCTGGATCCCCAATCCACCTCCTGGACCTGCCGCACAACCAGACTACCTTGAACCCCCTTCCGAGTTTGATGCGGGCCTGTTCGATGCCCTGAAATATAACAGTGCATATGCCAACGACACTGAATGGAATAAAGGTATGTTTTGTTTCTATCAAAGGGATGAGAACGCTGCTTATTTCATTGACGAAGATCAATATGTTGAGTCTGACGAGCTCATTGATACTGACATTGACACCAATGTTGAGGAAGAGACTCACAACATTATCCAGCGCCAGACAGAAGCGACAAGTGGGAATAATAAAAGTTGTGGGGAAATGGCCTGCAGCAGCAATGAGAGCAGCGATGAAGATGAAGAAAGTGAGACCTGTGTTAAGAAGGAAATGGGTTACGAGTTCTGTACGGAAGGCGAGGTCAACATGGATGAAGGGGATGATTTATTAGAGATTGAGGAGTTCCCTCTTAGCTTGAACTAGTCTTTGATATTGTCAGATGTAGTATGAACGGACAAAAGCAGATATTATTCCAGTGCCTTCAGAGCCCTTCCACCAAAGAAGACTTTAAGATAAGCTAGTTTTGAAGATTCTCTAGTAGTGCTTGAAATCTTAAGGGCTCGGGGGCATACACAATTAAGCATCATACTAGGTGGGGAAGTTGAAGTTGAAGCCTTGATCGGAGAGTCACCGCGAAGCATCACTGCAGCAGCGGTGTGGTAGTAAGTACTGGTCGTCTTTCAATGTTTCAGCAGCGACGAGATTATGTAGACTGTTGTTGAACCGTCCGGTCAAGCCAATGCGTCTGTGACAATCCAAGGTTCATTTCTACTGTGCGGCCAATGAGACCCCACCAGCCAAGTCTAAGATTAAATCATTCAATGAAACTGTGAGGTGATCAATTTTCCTTCACCGAAGTTTCAACTTGGAAGAACATTCTCCATAGCCCCCTCGAGAGTGCCACAGAAGAGATCCTAATAGTTCTAGCAAAAGATCTTCGTAACTCGAATGGACTTGAGTGAGGGAAGAGTAGAAGCCAATGCTACATCTTATCACTTAGTAGTAACTTCAAGTTCCTTCTGACCGGATTCGGTAGTATGATGACTAATAACTTGAATAGGCGAGTGTGAAATCCGAGTGTTAGACCTGCAGTCTGGGGGCTCAAGTTCTAAGCTCTAGGCAATAGTGAAATATCATATTTCATTATATCTTGTCAAGTATATACCATAAATAAATTCGTCCCTGGTGTAGCTTCCAAATGCGAGTTGCCAGGTTGAACCTCATTACCGATGACTAAGCAACTCTGTTACACTTTCAGAACTGGGAATGCGCTGCAGGCTGGGGGGTCAAATTCTAAGCTCTAAACAATTGCAGATTCACATATATGATTGGATCTGGCCATGTCTATCTCATAATTAAATTTGTCCCATATTTTACTGTCATGATGATATTATCCGTACTATTGCCTGTGACTTGGACAGGTCATGTGCTTGTGACAGACACGTGGATTTGAATTTTTGACTTTAAGGAGTGCGCTATCCTCTCGCTTGTTCGCCGTGCTATTCTTGCTTGTTCACCGCACTATTCTTGCTTGTTCACCGCGTTATTCTTGCTTGCTCACCGCGTTATTCTTGCTTGTTCACCACTAGCTTTTCACCACACGTTATTCTCCCTTGTTCACCACTTTATCTGTGCTTCTTCACATGCCAGAGTATCGTGAATGCCAGGCGCATTATCTCCTGATGATGTGGTTCTATCAATATCTTCGCCTTCGACTTACCTCCTTCTGGCTACTCGGACTTTGGGCTGACACATCCAAAGATGAAGCAAAGCGGGTTGGTGCTACAGATGGCCATGTGTATCGCCTGGAAGCAACCTGCAAGGTTAAAAGGGGTACGAACAGTGCACAAACCTCTCTCTGGCCACCAGATTTCGCCATAACACTGTCACAACACAATCCTCCTTCTATACAAGTCTTGGAACTTAAAGGGGTGTCAACGACCAGCCGCGCTATCATTCTGAATCTTGGGCCCTTGAGCCTGAAGGTATTGCTTGTTGACAACATATGACCCACTGCTTACACCTATTTCTTTCCATAGTTGGCATACCTTACGCATACTTCAATCCAATTCTACAGAAAAGTGGTATGGGACACGTCTGTATGTGGTGTGTCCAAAAATGTCCGTTTGATACCCAAGTTATTATGTTCTTTCACCAAGAAAAACTAACTTTCAATGCTGGATTAAAGGACCGTGGTTTCCATGTGGCACTTGCATTGGAATTTGAAGAATATGTTGTCGCATTTTTATCAAATGACATGGTATTTCAGGTGAGTCAGATCGTTCAAGTTTGACAGTCATAACTCAAATATTATTCTCTTAGCCTGTATGGGATAAGTCATTTAAAACGTTGATGGATGTGGCCCCTCCCGACATATACGAGGATTATGCTGGATTTCTTCAGATTGTAGCTGCCTGGATAAAGGAGCGTGCAAAATCGACATCTAAACGTACGGGACTGGCCTCTATGGTGGTTCGTAATGCTAGTGAAGTCTGGGGTGGTGTTGGTGTATATACAGTTTGTGAACTATTTTTTCTTGCTGGTAAGTTTCACCTGTGTCTGAGTCATGCTTGAGTGAGATGCATGCTAATATTAAATGTTGGATGCAGGTGTGTCACCGTTCCTCACTGAACGAGAGGTTTTCGATTGTCCATCTAGAACGGCTCGATTATGTGAGGCATTCTGGGAATATGCCCATTGTACACATACACAGGTAGAGTACATTTGTTCCGTTTCCTTATTTCCAAGTTCAAGTTTCTCACATACTATAACAGCGGTCTTCTCAGGCCGTGCATGGTGGATGGACTCCTTGCACCAACCGATGAGCAACGCTTAAAATACAAAAACTGGCTTCATGTTTACGCTAAGTCCAGAACTAGACTCCCGCCTCGAGCAACACTACTAATTGATCAATATATGGTTAATTTAAAATTTTAATCTTGATATTTATCAGTATTGCTCACTGATCATTCGCAGGACCAACTCCATAAATTAGAAGATCAGGATTTTCTATGGGACCATACATCAACAGTACTATATGACGCCTTCGAGCCAACCTTCTTGAAATCAGCTCTTTTGTTTACTGAGAAACCGTTCAATTTGGGATCCTTGATCTTTGGAACAACATTATGGGCATCTCTCATTGGTCACGACAGGGAGGACAGGGAGGAGTCTTCATATGGACCAGTTGTGGGGCCCACCCACACTCACAATCCACTGAGATTACTATTTGAGGAGCGTGGTATGCCCTATTACTTCTTGCTTATCTGTTATTCAATTACTCAAGTATCACAAACAGGCTTGCTTCAAGCTGATACGCATCTTCAACCAGCTCATTATGAAATGTTGTTTGATGTAACACCAATGTGCAACTGGAATACTCGACCAACATATACCTACAAGGCTGACAAACAGATCTGGTCAATCACACCCAATTTCCCAAGAAATTGTGATATTTTGATGGGTGTAAATCCAAAGTAAGTGCAATTCTTGTCTATGGGCAGAGGGGTACTAGGGACTATACTTATACGCATAAAGCCACATGCAGTCAGTAACCACCATTGATGGAGATAAGCACCATGCGATGCTGTTTGAGACAATTGTCACCAAGTCTCGCAATGCTGCAATTGGGCCTCTGGAGTACTGTGGTAATGTGAAGGTCCTGAGGAGAACAAATGGTGTGAAAGTGTATGTCATTCAAGTTGTGTGCTTTGTAGAGATACTAACTTGGTTCTGTCAGTGCATCTGCCGTCAGAGGTGATCCTTTACTTCCGCAGTATCTTGCATCCCGAGAGATCAGAAGTCTCCACCGAAAGAAGCTAGGTTTGGAAAAGTCTGGAAAGAGGAAGCGAGGCATGACTGACAGAGAGAAACATGGTTTGTGTGAGAAGTTAGCTGCTCTACCACATTCCTCCCAGAACTTTCTTCACTCTGAGTCCGAGTTATCGCCAGCATCAGAGGATAGCTTCTTGACCTATCCCTCATCAGATGACCCACTGCCGCCTCCCGCCAAGAAACGGAGGATCAGTCAAGATATGCGTTTGGCTGCTGAAGGAAAGGAAAATGATGTCAGCCACAGTGACAGTGGTAGTAATGTTGAGGGTGGTGCCAATGGTAGAGGATGTCCACGCCAGACTCGGACTCGGAGAACGACCACTAGTACTGTGACTTTAATGTAGTACTAGTATTTCCTTTCAAACTTTAACTACCGTATGTAAAAAACAAGTAAGATACAGAACTCATCTCCTCCCCCAACCCCCATCAAACCATGGTAATGCGACGCTCCCAGCTGCTCCCCCTCTAACGATTCCCGCCCCCTACCTCTCTTCACCCCAATAGTAGAAGACCCTTGGTCGACATAAAGTCGAGCCGGTCCCTCACATCCTGGCACGTTATCATTAATTCCTATCATGTCCCTTCATCGTCATCCCCCATCTCTGTAGTTTAGATTGAAGAAAATTGTAGCGAGTTGCAAAGGGGAACACAAACAGAAAGTGCTGTGGCAAGTCCAAAGCCAGTCAGGTAGGTGAGAGCTGGAACAGTCAGGGTTAGACTCAAATAAGTACTTTGGAAAACAAACAAAGGACTTACCTTGCAACAATCATGGGCTCTTCAAGTTGACGTGTCAGCTTCACCATAAGTTTGTTGTTGACGAACGCCGAATCAAGTAAATCACGCTTTTCCCCATAAAAGACTGAGCGTTCCACCTCAAGTGCATTCAGCTGATATAGAACTCGGAGCAAGCGTAATATCTTGGCAGGAGGGGCATCTTCCGGGAGAGAAGGCCAGGGCTTGGAGAGAGGTTCTGTGTGCCGTTTTCTATGCCATCTGTACCTGCTACAGCAAGCAAGATGTCGTCCATGGAGAATTCAAGGTGCCAATCCGTAGGCTTCGCTTTGAGAGCAGCAGCATAAGATGTTTTAGAAGACGAAGAATTACGGGTCATTGAAATCGAAGCCCCGTCTTTAGGCTGTGCGACTGTTGGTGCAGAGCCTAAAGCCGATACAGATAAACTGCTCTTACCAGAGGAGCGGCCGAGGGTTTGGCAGCCTGAGCATCACCGACGCTATTTCGTGAAATCGATTGCTGCCAGCGCCGCCAACATTCCAGACAGGAACCACCATTTAACAAACCCGCAACACGAGGACATAGATAGTTGTGCGATAGTGATAGTATGAATAGAGACAATGATGTTGTGCAGGTTACGACTCGGAGGGACATTTGATTCATCCTCCCTGCAACAAGTCGTCGACGGAGCTGACATGCTAAAAGTGAGAGCTGCGTTTTGCATCTGGGAAGGAGACAACAACTCCTTCTCTGTTGCGTTGGAGGCTGATAGTAGACGAAATGGTCGCAACGTCCCCCAAGGTTACAACTCAAAGTTTTACTGAGATAATTCAAGCGACCGAATGCTGGCAAGAGATCAGAACCATCGAATAATGGACGCAATCCGGGTGGGGATGACGATATAAAGAAAGATTGATGAGTGGTGGAGATAAAGACGAAAGACAAAGGTGAGCTGAAATGAAATTAATTAGTGGGAGAAAGGACTCAGACTCCCGGGCCGAGTCTAACTACCAGTCACATGACTAAGCAACTGAGTCAGTGGGAGTGCGCTGCAGGCCAGGGGCTCAAATTCTAAGCTCCAAACAATTGCAGAATCACATATATGATTGGATCTGGTCATGTCTATCCCATAATTAAATTCGTCCCTCCCATATTACTGCCATGATGTCAACCACTGTTAAAGTATTGCCTGTGACAGGTCATGTGCTTTGTGACAGACGCGTAGCAAATTTGATTTACACGAGTACTACTAGTACTAGGAAGCGCGTTATCTTCACCTGTTCCAAACACAAGCCAGAAATATTGTATAGTGTCTGCGTCTGAGATACCAGTAGTATATAACCAACCAACTACGACTGTAGTAGAGTGTTACCACAGTGATCCCGTCTGCGCTAACGACTGCTCTTCCATAAACCCTGTATCTAACACCATCAAATCCAATTTCTGCATCACAAGAGGATGAGTGTTGAGGGACTCCGCGAAGAGATCCATATAATAATCTTGTCGTTCATTAGCGACTTCTGGAACGAGCAAATTCTTTCCCCTCCCAATAGCATGCAGCACACAATGTTCAGTCTAAAGGTACCCGATTAGTAATGGTATCATTCGTGAAGCAGAGTGTGTGTGTCTCACGAGAAACATGCCGGTAGCCCAGGGCCTCGCTGGGACTTTAATATGACCTGATTGCGTTGCAGAATTCGGCAATTCTGGCATGCGATAGATGGACTTCCTGATGTTGAACTTTCCTGACAAAGCAATCCTTGTCATGAACGTGAATATGAATGTACCCGTGAAGTGCGCCCCCTGAATTCCACCATGCTGGCCACCAGCTGCAGAACTAGATGCTGAACCAACGCCCAGGATGGTGACCGGCCGGTAGGTGTCCAGCCGTTGGCAGAACCCATTGGCATCTACCATGGCTTGAAGTTCATTAGTCATGGTCAGGTTGTTTCTCAAAATCCCATCAACGAGGTTTTGCGTTTTTTCCAGGAGAAAATGTCGAACGACATTCTCAATGTTTAGGCACTAAAAAATTTCTCAGTTGTTACTTCTAATGAAGAACCAAGACATACTCTTTCAATTATCGCCATCGCAGGTTTCTCCTTTGTACCAGCAAAAAACCGCGGCACTACAGCGACAGGCTTTGGTGGGGTTTCCACTCCACTGACTCGGTTCGCTGAAATTGTAGCCATCAGCGAATTGACGCAGAGCGCAATCTGATAGCCGATTGGTTGTTACCTTCTTGAGACTGTTGAGCATCCGTGGCCGCTTGCAGTCCAGCACTTGAACGGAGGGCGGCGGTGTGAGAAGTCGATGTACCAGGAGCTGACCCCAATTTCGGTGGCTCAAGAAGAAGCATTTGATCTATTTTCGGTTTGCTGTCACAAAGCGGTAATGGCTGTGAAATATCAGCTTCATCAAAATATGTTGGAATGGAGTTTGTCGAGTTTTCAGGAAGCCTTGGAATAACTGAAGGTATAAAATGTCAGAATCTATGAATGCCATGACAGGAAAGAACCTCACCTTGTTCAGGCTGCATGATATACATAGGCAGCTCGGCTAGAACACTAGAGTAAATATGGGCTCTAGCAAAGTACCCCTTGAGGTGCTTTGAGATCAGCCAAGGAAGAAGAAGAAGAAGCACGGGCATCCAAATTACAACCACACGGGTGATAGCCTGACGCCAGATTGGCGCGAGTCACAAAAATATTACCCAATCAGAGTATAGCATGATCTCGCACAACTCTGCGATAGGATCCGGATTTTCGTTTTCAGGAATTGGGATTGGCCCACGGAACAGCTATACTCAGATCAGATATAGAATTTGTATTTTGGAGAGAATTGAATCAGACTGACGATGTATAAAACATGTCCTGTCAGTGTGAGGTTGAGAAGCGTTTCAGTGTTTCGTAGCGAAGCAAAAGTTTCTTACCTGCAGGCAATAGCTTGATTTCCTGAAATTTTGTTTTCAAGATTATCTGTTTTATCACCGCGTCGCGATCGTGTAATTTCTCAAGCTCTTCTTTGAGGATGTGGTTGTCATTGAACGCGAATGTCATCGCGTCGTCATAATACTCGTAGTCGCTTTGTCCATCAACAACATCATAAGTCCCAACGATTGACTGTACTCCTGAGCGATAAATATTGTTAATTATGTCATGAGTTTAGTAGATAAATGTTGTAGCTTGCCTAGCCATCTTGTCTCGAGTTTCTCCTTCGCTTTTCCTTTAACATCACGTCGACCAATGCCCCCATCCCCTCGTCCTCTCTTCTTCCTTGAGCTTCCCGGTGCTTCAGGAGCAATTGCATCTTCCATGTCTACCTTGAATGACCCCTTCCTTTTTCGGCCCCTGCGAGCGGCTTGCGGTTGACGCGATTGTTCCTGCACCGCTTCTGTGGATGCCACGCGAGCAGCTTGCGGTTGACGCGATTGTTCCATCGCTGCTTCTGTGGACGCCATCACCGCTGAGTCTGTGGACGCCATCACTGCTTCTGTGGACGCCATCACCGCGTCGGTAGATGTCATCACAGCGTCATGTTCCCCATCGGAAGACTCTTCTTCCTCCATGAACTGATAAACATTACAGGAATGTCCACGATCATAATCTGGAAATAATATTGATTAAACATGGCCGAGAGTGGATGGTTGCAGCCGTGACGTACAAGTAGTTTGACTCTGATCGTGGATCTCATCCGAATCCGTCAGGATTGATGGATCTATGCACCGTTCTGGTTGATTTAACTGTAGTTGAATGTCGTCCGAAATATCATCTGTAGGATCGTCCCACAGGAACCTCCAGGGCTGACTTGGTAAAATCGGCTGGTTATCAGTGGCATCATGATAGCTGGAGCTCGTTCCTTGGACCGGGTCCTAGAATTTCAGAAGTCAGCGTTTAAGCAAAGCATCTAAACAGGAGATCTCGACATTATCTGAGTCGATCTCCAAAAGGATTGTATCAATAACATCGGTTAAGGGTATTTCCATAATATTTGAGTTGGACGTGGCGCCCGTCGATGTGGCGATGGTTGTTGATGATGGCGCCGGTATAAGCAAAAATGTCAATATCACTGAAGGACTGACCGAATAGAACAAGCCTGAGGGAGAGTGGGAATAAGATGGGGTGTGTGAGGGTGTCGGCCTTTTGAAGAGATGAATAAGTCATAAGGCCATCACGAGGTGTAAATGTGCATTTCATTAAATGCTCGCCAGTTTGCTGTAACGCTTGCAGCGGATTCAAAGTGGCCTACAAACTCAAGCGTCAATCGCAGGGTGCCTCGGGGTTTGAAATAATTACTGGCACGTGCCAATTATTTCATGTATTGACTCGGACTTCAAGTTGAATTGGCACCTCCTTCCGAGTCCGAATGTCGGCTTTGTTTAACATTCCTCTAGAAAGCCATGGGACACTCAGGCAGAATTACTAGGGCATATTTCCAAGGCTTCCCATGATCGACTGGACTGGACGCACTCACAAGTCACGTGGTGTTGCTGAAACAGTAATGTGCTCAGAATCTAGATGGCATGCTCAGAATCTAGATGGCATGCTCAGAATCTAGATGGCATGCTCAGAATCTAGATGGCATGCTCAGAATCTAGATGGCAGTGATTGATATCGATGACATCGGTCTACTCATCAGCCGGCAGCAAGTTGCCACCAAGGTTCACCATTCAACGTCCCAGGAGCACAAACACCGTGGTCAGGTAGAAAATTGGTACTTATTCTCAGTCATGTCTATCCTTTTCGAAACCTCTAACAACTACTAGACTTGGTGAATGCGCTTACCATTGAACTTCGAAGGACTGTCCTCCGAGTCCGAGTCTGTGGCACCGCTGCCATTTCCATAATGATCGTGCGACTCCGAGCATGTGGCCGTGAGCAACCGGAGTTTGTTCCTTGGTTGTGACGAAATAGTACAGCTCTGGCAGTGGAAGTCAAAAGGCCCCTTTCACACCACCACAGTGTGGCAAGTCCGTTTATACGATATCGCTCCCGCCCACCAGTCTCGCTGATAGAATTAGGATATCTATGTCGAAATATTCTAGCGATTCCACTGCTGAGTCTGTGATGCCTGGCATTATTGCTTCCCAGTCCAATCCTGCTGCGTTTCAGGTGGATTTTGTCTCTGTAAGCCACATTGCCATGATTGCCAATTACTACAACATATTAATTATCTCATACTGCTTACTTCCACAGTTTATTGCATCACATCGTCCAGAAGGTCGAGGTCCAGCATATTGGAAGAAACTTCGCAACTATGTCAGGCTCACTAAAATAGCTCAAACGCATGAACGTCTAACTATCAAGATGGAAGCGGCAGATGATGTTCCATCTGATGACCAGGGCACTTTGCCCGCTCGAATGCAGGAACATGTGGGAATGATGATAGATGATGTTCCACATGTGGACCAGACCACTGTTGATGCAGCTGCTTCAAGCGATGGGTCAGCCTTGGATAGCGCAGGCGAGGATGATAGTTCAGACAGCGATCAAACTTCCAACGATTCAGTATCTATCAGCGATGAGAAACCAGATGGTGCTTCAGCTGAAGCATCTGACTACAATGAAGATCCTTCCTCATCGGACAGTGAAGATGATAACTTGGATGACACCAATTCTGACGTAAGTAGTAGTTTCATGTAAGATGAATATCGAGGATGATGACAATATTCAAGGTAGCTCCAGTTAACAAATTTGCTCGACCAACCTGCAGCTTGCCGGAAGTACGCGTTCTTTCCCTAGAGAACACCCATGTCAGCCTCAGGCTTTTACGAGCCCGGTTAGAGGTTTCCTTACTCGAGACAGAGTCTGTGATGGCAAGCAAGCGCTTATCGGAAGCCTGCGCCGAGAGCAGCATCTCACAGCAGGATCCTCGACTCACTGTAATGCTTATCACACGCTGACGTCCTCCTAGCTCTTCCAGTCCTTTCTATGAGACAACTTCAACTGCAGGGCAGAAACATCGCCGTCACACTGACTCCTCCTGCCGGGATCATAAGAAGGTTCGGACTGAGGGCAAGAGGCGTGAATCTCTTTAAAGCATACATTCTCTGAATAGTGTCGCTATTGAAGGTACTTCACATAGTGTCTTGAATTTCGTGGTCATTTGCATGACTTCTTACCTGACTTGTGATTCCAGGCCTATCACATGATCGCAACCACGACCAGACTCGGGACTTCATTCTATCGCTCCCTTATCTTGATATTCTCCCTATTTCAAGTCTATGGCTGCTCTCCACGAATTTGGGCTATGTCATGTGTCACACATATCTGCTGAACTTGCTAGTGAACGTCGTTATTGACTAGACTTGTACACCAAGTTTATGCAGGCTCCAGGCAAGCTGAATTATCAGTACTTTACTGTCCCCCTGGTAGTCCGTACGGACTCCGCACGGACTGCTCGGACTGCTAGAAATCCGAGTGGAATCCAAGCA
>QLOJ01002032.1:0-22000 GCA_003313625.1 Tricholoma saponaceum | reverse complement strand
CGAGCGTCTATATACAATTCACTGCGTCGGATACAACTTTTGATAAAATGATAGTTGTATCAAGCTTTAATTTTTTTAAGGCACTAACTAGAATATGTGATAACAAACCCTAGATAATCCCCATTGCACAAGGCTATGCATACGTTGATTCAGATTGTTGTAATACAGCGTATATCCCGGCCCACAATAAACGTTTCTATGTACATACATCACACGAAAGGTCGGAGTTGACGTTACTACGCGGTCATCCGATCAAGCGTTCGGTCCCATGCGTTGACACGTGACTTTACTACAGTTTGGTTGCGTCGGCCGTTGACGGCGGTTCAAACCTTTTATCACTGACAGTGATCACGACCTAAGCAGTGCGCGCAGTATGTGGCGTTCTACATTTCTATGGCGTTCACTAACTTTCCGATCTAGTGTCAGCACCTTACCGACAGTACGTATCTATGTTATGGCCCCATTTCTTATCACGAAGTTTGTGTGTAGGGATATGCCCCCTGCGGGGGGCTTTGAAGCCATCAAGTACAAACGAAATTTACCATTCCGAGGACCTGGATCGCTTGTTATCCTCGGTGGTGTGACAGGAATATGTGCTTATGGTTTTTATCGACTTGGAAAGGGTAATCTAGAAAGAAGGTATGAGCCATTATTACTACCGGTTAAAGAGGTCATTTGGAAGTCACCTGGACGTGGAACGTGGCCCCTGTCACCCCGCTCGCCACGAAACGTGGTCCATAGGATCCGGCCGCATGTGGATGAGCTTATCTGTCACTTGGCTCTCGGTCCGTAACTGAAAAGGGAAACTAAACTGATTTGGAATGGTTTGTTTTCTAGAGAACTGCAACGGGAGAAAATATGGTCGCGAATTCATTTGGTTCCGTTGATCATGGCTGAGGGTGATCGTGACGCGTATAGGCGCGAACAGGCTGCGTTGGCGAGAGAAAAGGAAATCATGAAGGATGTGAATGGCTGGAAGGTAAGTTGACCCCTGTGGGGATCTTTATGATATGCTACTCATGATACTGATCGATTGCGGTGTTCTATCTTCTTGCGCATCAACGTTCATTGGGTCACCAGGCTGGTCAAAGTGTGTACCATAGCTCAAGATACCGGTCACCAGAAATTGTTATCCTGTGATGGTAGTTGTCAGTGTGCATTACTTGGTATATGGCATGTGATAGGGATTTGTGAAGGATTTTTTCCAAGTAACTTGATGTCAGAGGACCCGCCTTCCGGCAAAGATATCCGATGTCGGTGGTCCCCATAAATATGAGCAAACAGGCGCCCATTGTTGTGGATCGTTATTGCTAAATTGGACTTGAGTTTAATCTTCCGGTATTAGGAATTCAACGTTCAAACTAACTATTCAAACCGAGTTTTGTTTTTGTTTCGGGCTACAACGGTGTGTGTTCGAGTCACAGTCAGCATACAAAGTATACGCTCACGTCATCCTATCAGTGGCAACATATGCCCTTGTCCGGGCTGCTTGAGTTGGATTCCCCACAAAAGGAAAGACCTAAGCAGCTGTCAAACCCCTTTCTGGCTGGAGAACTCGGGCATTGTATCAGGTTTAGGTCTGATTCCATAAGAGTCACATAATACTGTCGAATGCAAGTCTTTAGAAGGCCGCTCCTCTCGACTCGGACTAGTTATAAACTCAGTCTCCGGCGCGTCTACAAATATATTCCACCCATCCGTAGCTGTCACTTATCTATACCCTTGTCATTCAAACAGCGCGACGTACCTTTCTATTCAATTACTTCCCCAATGCCGTCCGCTACCACCTCTCGTCGCCCTTTCTCTCCAGACCTAATGTCCTTGTCCCCCACCTATTCATCCGATTCACCCTTGAAACCTTCAACCCCATTGCTTAACGTCGAAGATACTGCTTCTTTCGCGTCTCCAGATACAGATCAGATGCTGTTCGGTCCTCTCGAATTCGATGATTATACTTCTTCATCGCCAACCGCTCACATCTCATGGGATTCATTTAATGACATGGAATACGATGTAAAACCTCGATTCAACTTTCCAGCTTCATCGTCACTGCTATCAGGGTATGGCGTGCAACAGATGTCTCCGGCTGACAGTGGTTTCTTCGATGGTGGACAAGTTGATATCAACGTCGTGAGGAGTTCACCACCCATCGATAATCTCTTCCTTGCAAACTGGATAAACGATCCAGAGTTATCCCTCTCCTCATCCCCTTCATCGCCTATTCCAATCCCATCCCCTGTCCCCCCGCAATCACCGTCTTTCGTTACATTTACTGACCATTCTCATTTCCCCCGAGGTGCTACTTTCTCACCTTCTGAATTTGCCGCACTTCATCCACTTCCACGTTCCATGTCTCCCCCCTCATCATTCGAGGAGCGCCCTCATATTCCAAGACAACGTGTTCATTCTATTTCACCTCTGGATACACGTCTCCATACGCCTTCTTGGGCTTCACAGCTATTTGATACACCTGGATCTCTCCGCCCACCCTCATCCTCGCGATCCGCGGTACGACACTCACCACTCTCCGATTCCACGATGCGCCAACGTGTCCCACTACGTACGGGTTCCGTATCCTCAGGTCAGACATTCCAATCTTCAAGCGCTCCTTCTGTATTCGAACCTCGCGCCCCTCCCATGACTCGATCGTACAGCCGACGAGCCGAGTCAGAAAGTGTCAATGACGACCAGGATGCCACGGTCCGTCGGAAGAAACGCAGCCCTCCTGTCGAGGATCCCAACTCTCCGATCAAGACCAATGACAGTCGTCAGTGTACCATTATCCCACTTTCCTTATTTAGCCTACAATTGACATATATATGTTTTCCGCAGCTCTCAAGTCTGTTCTCCGCCCGCCGAAATTGGCACCGTCGGCTTGGCAGCTTTACTTCACCGACTGGATCCAGAAGCAGCAAGCAACTGGTACTCGGAAGTTGAATGTAGCGCAGGCAGCAAAGGAGGCGGGACAGGAATATGCGTGCCTCAGTGCCGAAGAGAAGGAGGTAATTTCCGTTTCGGTTACGTCAACACTGCATCATCTCATTGTTCTTCCCTTAGCCCTATAAGCGGCGATCACAGGCGGCGAAGGACGCTCGTGAAAGAGAACTCGCTGCTTACATGCGCACACTCACCCCCGATGACATCAAACGCGAGAACGCCTTTCGGGCTGCGCAACGAAAGGCCGGCAAATCTCGGAAGAGCAATATTAAGGATCCGAATGCGCCCAAAAAACCTTTAAGTGCATACTTTATGTTTTTGCAGCGCATTCGGGCAAATCCTCATTTAGTTCGGGATATCTTTGGCGATGAGACCGAGACCACCAAGCAGAGCGTCCTTGCAGCAGCCAAATGGCGTTCAATGACGGATGCGGAACGCCAGGTACCTAACCTCTTTTTTTTTTGCCCAATCCGCGGGTTATCACTGACGTTTTCTACTTAGCCTTTCCTTGCTCAAGCAGAGCAAGAGAAAATGGAGTATGAAGCTGCCCGACGGATTTATGAAGAAGGTTCTGCCGGCTATGGGTCGTCAAGTATCAACTTTAGCATTCTGCCGGGAAGTCCGTCTTTCCCGATGATGAGGATGGAGTCCGAGAGCGAGAACGAGGACGCCATACTCGATCGTGGACGTGATTATTCCGTCCGTGGCTAATCATTTCACATCATATCGTTCCCGGATTGGTTGCTGTGTTTACGTTTATTCACGACCATTCACGACTTTCTCTACGAAGCTGGGATTTAGGCAATGAGCTTCATGTTACCTTTAATCTATATTATACCTTTTGCATGTCGGACATTGTATGTGTATTTCTAGAACAGTTTATTGCTACATAGACGTCACGTCGGCCACTGGACTTAATACTTACTACCTCCCCTCTATTATGACTACGTCATTTTGTATATAGTAGTGGTTATAACGGCAGTCGAAGCACCATCTTCTGATGAGGATCGCCATCTTCATCGAACTCTGCACCCTGAAGATCCAAGATCTGAGCTGTCATCGTGTAGATATATATGAGCGACCTTACTTCAGATTCGTATCCAAACCTAGTAAGTGTGGGGTCAAATGATTGCCGAAGTAACCGTTGTGCTTGCAACTCACTTGGCATAGAATCCTTTGGCAGGGATCTGGGAATGCAAGATTATCACAGTAAACTCTGTCTCTCCCCTTTGTCGGGCATCTGCTGCAACCCAATCATGCAAGGCCAATACCAGTTCACGCCCAAATCCAAATTTGCGGTAGTCTTTACGGACAGCCAATCGGCTGAGCTTATAATAATTCGCGGTTGGAGGTCTGTAGCCACGGATCGTACCGATCGGTGTTAACGACGGTGTGAGTCTTAGCAAGAAGTGGGCCGAGATTTTATCATAACTGGAAATACAGGCAGGTCAGTGAAACTGAATCCTCGCACTAATTATAATAGTAAGAGGATTTTACAAACGCGTCAAACTCCGTATCCAAAGGAAATTTCTGTTCGTGGTGAAAAACCTCCACTCGCTAGAAAGGATGAAGTATCATGATTGCGTTATGAACAACCTGAAAAATTATGGTCCTTTACCACATCGTAACATTGTTGTACTGCTTGTTCGGTTTGCGCTACCACTATTTCATGGGCGGGGATTTCTCTTGGTATTGAACCAGTCATCGGGAAAATCGTGTTTGTTACACTAATAATGAAGCTTGGAAGGGAGACGGGTTTTCTACACCACGATGAGGTGTTCAATCGATTCTGAGTGACTGGCCTGGGGCTCTTCAAGACTTCGCGAATCAAATGTCACATGACAGTTTGATGACAGTTGTAACTTTAAGAAGTAACATGATCAAACAGCACGAGAAAAGTCTCGTTCCGTTAGAACCCATACGTATCGTGCAAGGCCATAAACAGCTGCTACAGGTAAGATTGCCATTCTAGCAAGTTATGCTATCTTATATATGCGGCTTATGGATTGTCAGGCTTCCTGAGACTCGTCGGCTAGGCCGAGATTCTCATGGTCGAACCTTTAGCAGCAGTCGTCTTCAACTCGCTCCTTCCCAGCTGTTCGACATTGAGATATTCTCTTTCCATAAATCCTGTTGTGCGAGCCATGAAAAGCTCCCCTCGGATATTATTGACTCCGGATTTCTTCACCCCCCAACCGCGACGCGTAAAGGGAAAAGAAAAGGCCAAGAATAACCTGATCCTTCCATGCCATCTGTCGCAGTGCCAAGAATGGTCTAGTTGTGCAAATAGACATTCGTTGTGGTGCCCACGTGAGTCTCTTCTGTAGATGTGTGTTCCTCTTCCTTACCTACTTTTATATCAGACCAAAGCCGCGTCATACTGATGGAGGAAATTGCTACAACCCACAGCCAATCTGCTCGTCATTATACGAGCCATCGCATATCCCACCCCCGAACGCTTTCGCCAAACCCACCGACACCAGGCGTGTTTGGTGGACAGCGACGACATGCCTCTGGTGCTCCTGACATCGCATATTCAGTCAACCCACTGTCACACGACTCTGCTACTCTCGCGTCGCCACCCACTATAACCCTAGTCCCTGATTCCAATGCCATAGCTGTCCAACGCTTCCGACTAATGCTGGAGTATGCCGTGCAAAAACTTGACATCGAGGCGGCATGGGATGCCTACTGCTCGGTAGTAGACTGCGGGGCAGTGTCATCTTTGAGCATTGCGACTATGTTGTCATTCTGCGACAAATTGACGGGGGCAGTCGAGTTGCATTACCAACATAACACAGACCTTGAGACAATACACGAATGGGGTCGAAGAATTGAAAGTGTTCTTCAATCCTTCAACTCTCAGATCGCTGTTGCATCAACGTTCGACATGAAGTGGCATTGTTTACTAGCACGGGCAGCAGCGTTGAGGGGTGATCTTCAACGAGCAATATCTTTATTTCGCACTGCAAACAACATACCTTCGGTTTACGAGGACAAAGGTGTAATCCTTCATGCTTTCCAATCCATTATGTTATCAACCTGGCGACATCACACCAGTGTTCATGTCCTGGAACTTATCATGGACGAGTGGTTACTCGTTGGGTCTCATCTTACAGCAAAATCGGGCAAATTTCATTACGCGGCTCCTGCAGTAATGGGCCGATCCTTGCGACAAACGGCTCTTGCAATTCTTGTTGAAATCGAAAACCCGGCAGCTGTGCTAGCTAGCAAAGCAGACTGGACCAACGAACGCCGGCAAAATATGGGCAATTTTCTCATCGAGGTCTCGTGCGACCAGCGTTTACCCACAGAAGCCCTCGAGGTATTAAACGAGATGAAGCGACAACACCTCTCAACTCCCATCGGTATCCAGCTGGTATTGGTCCGTGAACTTGTGCGGGAAGATCAGTTTGAACAAGCGAATGCTTTGTATTCTTTCCTTGAGGGGTCAGAGTCGATGTTCAAGTTTCATATGTCGACTGGTCTCTACTTGCATGCGCATCAAGGGAATACGATACAGGCTGAGAAGTATTACAATGACCTTGTGGACCACAACTGGTTAACGACCAACGACGTCGCGATGTTGCTATACTCGTATGCCACCTTGGGTAGGACTGGACAAGTTACTGCGTTGTTCAACGACCTCTTCCCTGAAGGCCCCGACGGAACCCGCTTGAATTCTCCTACCTTATTGCACTACTCCGTCGTCATCTATGCACACTGCCAGAAAGCCGATTTCAAAGGAATAAATGTTTGGTTGCAGTCCTTGTCGGAAGCTGGATTTTCACCCGATTCATACGTTTTCACCAGCATCCTTAAAAGCCTTGCCTTGCGTGGTGACATGGAGTCAACTGCTGCCGTGCTGGACCAGATGCGCACCCTTGGCATCCAGGCAAACTATGTGACGTATACAACTGTGATCACTCTTCTCGCGCGCCGGAGAGATCCTGCCGGTGCTGAGGTGATATACAAACGTGCCATAGATGAGGGTGTTGTCCCCGATCGCCGCATGATCACGGCAATGATGAATGCTCATGTCGCGGCAGGGTCCTGGAAAGGAGTCATTCGGGCGTTTGATTACATCAAGTCATCACCAAAATATCGCCTCACAATCGAAGTCTACAACACTCTTCTGAAAGCATACGTTTCCATTGGTGCTCCATTCAGTGTTGTCTCCAAGCTTTTTTCAAAACTTGAAGCTTCCAAGATCGAACCGGACGCCTATACGTTTTCTTTACTCATTCAATCAGCATGTGACGCTGGCCACATGCAAATCGCATCCGACATCTACTACGATATGCAAACACGGGGTTCTAAGCTTCTCGTGAACGTGTATGCCCTTACTATCATCATGGCAGGATTTTTACGGATCGGGGATAAAGTCAAAGCCAAGGCCGTCTATGATGAAATGCTAGACCAAAAGGTGCAGCCAAGCTCGACCACTTTCCGTAAAATTTTGACTGCGTACGGCAATGAGCGGACGGAGGAAAGCATGCAGATAGCAGAACAATTTGTACAGAGTATCATGAGTGCTCCTTCGGAGGAGCGAGCGTGGGCTACACCCCCACACGTCCGGACATCAACCCTTGGCCATATTTATGGGCCTCTCCTTAACGCTTACGCGAAACAACAACGCCCAGAAGAGGTCGAACGCTTGTTCCGAGAAATGATGGAGGTAGGCGAAAAACCAACGCTTGGCAGTTTATCGATGCTCCTTGATGCCTATCGCCGCACGTTCAACATCGATGCTGTCCAACAACTTTGGCCTCAGGTCTTTCAGCTTGGCTTGCAGTCGTCAGAGGGGTTAATATTTCAGGACAAGGTGAAAGACCCCACTCAACGCAGACTACAAGGAAACATCTTGTGTATTCCCCTTTCTATCTATATCGACGCGCTGTCAGCAGCTGGCTTTCATCTCGAGATTGCAGCCATCTGGAAGAAGTTCCAAGAACTTGGATTCACGTTTGACTCGCATAATTGGAACCATCTTACTGTAGCACTTGTGCGTGCGGGTGAGCCTGAACGTGCGTTCGAAGTTATCGAGAAGGTGGTTTTGCCTTACCAACGCGAAAGCGAACGTGTGCGCAAGGATAGGGACCTAGCTCCACCTACCCCACTCTGGTCAGACGCACCCCCGACCAATGAAGCATCCCTTGATACCCCACAGCCGTTAGAAGTCCCCGCTCATGGATTACGCCGAGCAGTTGCCGCCCAAACTGCAACAGCCAGACTGGCCCAGGTGGAACTTGCCTTGGAAGACGAGGAACATGTAGATGATTTCGCACATCCCCTTCATATTCTTCATCAGATTTCACCCTCCTGGACTACTTGGAAACCACATCGCGCAACACTCAGCGTCCTGCTGATGGCGCTCTCTCGGCTGGAATCAGGGACTCCTGTAGAGCCTGTCACACCAGACAATGTTATGGATGACACCCCTCCCGTCGACATGGTAAAAGCTTTGGAGGCTCGAGAGATGCTCCGCAGAATCTACAGAAACTGTCCTGAAACTGTTCAAACAGTCATGGCATTCGAGCTGAAAGAAAAACGTAGATTAGCGGACGACTACGACAGAATGTACAAGTGGCGATAGGGCCGTCTATCGGATGGCAAATTACTACAGCTACAGCAAACGGGCAACAGGCAAATAAATCACAGCAAACTTGTGTCCCTTTCACAACAAGGTCATGCCCCGTCCGAGTCGGAATCGGAGTCGGAATCACCACGCCTTCGACGCTTACTCGATGATCCATGGCGATTGCGCTATGGCCCGCAGTCAGACCACACAGTTACAATGATGGTAAGGGAATCTTACCAAGGGCAGCTTCTGTCCCTGATTGCCGAAGGCTATAGAAAGTGCCGTAGTATCTATTTGGGAAAGGGGAAATTAACTTACAGTAGCATTTACAGCCAATACACATACCTGGGACACCTGGAAAACGCTTTGCAGAATACACAATGAATGGTTCAGTGAACGTCTGCGCAAGGACAGGTGATACGTCGTTGTGAATACGGAATGCCCCAAACTCGGGAGCAGGTGGGCTGGAACAGAGTTGTTAACAATTGTATCAGACAATCATCGACGATAAATGAGTGCTCACGCTCCAACGTTCATAAGGCGTAGTCTTAAGCGGAAAGTGCCTAGACCCCAATGTTGAATTTCGAATTTAAAAGTTAGAAGTAGACTCACCCTCTGTACGGATTGAGAGGTCTTGGAAGAGAAAGAAAATACCAGGCTTGCGATGCTCGTCCAGCAAACGGCTGGCATTTGAAGAAAGTGGACCAACGAGCGTACGGGT
Source organism: Tricholoma saponaceum (assembly GCA_003313625.1). NCBI lineage: Eukaryota > Fungi > Basidiomycota > Agaricomycetes > Agaricales > Tricholomataceae > Tricholoma > Tricholoma saponaceum. Next base: position 12,761 of record QLOJ01002032.1, on the reverse strand, counting down.
GTAAGAATGCCGGGGAGGAGAAACGTTCGAATTTGCCGATTGTTGAGACGTCGCATGGACATGCGGAGGATAATGTGAGGAGTAGTGTGGAGGGTGTGTTGGTGGTGGATGTTGAGCGTAAGACGCAGGAGTATATATTGCGTTGTCGAGCTGAGGGGTTGAGGGAGGGTACGTGTCCTGACTATATCGATCCGTCTGGGACCACTCTCGTCCATCTGAATTGGGGGGTGTCCGAAGAGCAGGGTCGACTTGTGAGTTGGTATAGCCGTTGGTTGGTGGATAGGGTGTACCTGTGTCCCAAGCACGGAACGACGACGTCCCTGTCTCTGGTTCGGATTGAGCAAAAGTGTGGATCGAAGGTAAGAGTGGGGGAGGGAAGCCATTGTTACGTTCTATCGGAGGAGATTGTGCATTGTAGCCCCACGTAGGAGCTTCAGACGGTGTGGAACTATAAGGCGTTGGGGGAGAAAAGCCCACTTGATCGGGAGGAAGATATGCCTGAGTGGTGAAACCAGAGGGCTTAGGACGGTGCACATTTGTTTTAAGATTAAAAATTAGGAAACGGGAATCGACTTACCTGTTCGCCAGATCGATATTGGACAGGAGTTGGAGTGGTACGTGAAGTTGGTGTATGGGTTCCTGATGATCGAGGATGAGAAGAGTTACCGTTACTAGCTCCGCGACGTTTTGGCCTCGCGGAGTGAGATGGTGGGTGACGTTCGGAGGAAGACGGATGTAGAACGAGGTTCATCTCTTGCTTTCCATCTCCAGACCACAAGTCGACTGTGACCAGGAAGAACGAACAGTCTACGTCACTAAAAATGGTGTCATGCTGGAAATGCAGACCAATAGTGACCAGACGTACTCTACATCCACAAGACTATCATCCTCCCCTTTCACTATCATTTTCGCTACTGCGGCTGGTGCCAAAGGTCTCCGATCCTAAGAAGTCTTCTTTAGGGCATGGCATAGCCCAGCAACAGGGAAATGGACGCACTTTGTCCCCGAAACCACACATTCGAGCACGTAGCGGATGTTGCATAACTTCGAGTGAATAATGCCTAGAGGGTGGTCATATAGGAAATGAATTAAGGGGGGATGTTAAAGGACTAACTTCTGCCCTGACCATTGGCCCCAAACTTCAGGGCCATCCTGGGGATGGCGAAGAGGTGCCAGCGAAGTGCTTGTCTGCCTAGCGTTGGTTTGTTGGATCATTCTTAAGGAAATGGAAGGGTGCCCAGTTATAGGATGTCAATGATTTTGGGGTGCCTGACTGGGGTTTCGTTTGACGAGGATTTGACAAAAGGTATCGGCTCAAGTTGGGCGTAACTTGGAAGAAAGTGAAAGGTTGACAACGTCTTTCTGACAAACAATAGCTAAGCTAAGATAGCGAGCGGTTTCGACAGATCTTCGAAAGAGAGGGGATGGCTTGAAGCAGGAGATGAGAATGACCCGAGATAGTGGAATGCTCAGAGCTGTATCAAGATTCAAAAATATTCAATCACAAGTTGAGTTTCAACCGTGTTCACTTTCCCCTGTATCAGAGCCTCTCTGGATAAACAAGTATGTTGGATGCCAAAAGTTTGGATCGATATCGACTGAGAGATAGTTTGCAAGTCCAGTTGAAAACCAGTCAAAGTCCAGTTAAGACTCGGAGGAAAGGATTCTCAGCACAGCCACATTCCCATTTGGGTTGACCCGTCTTACACATCCCGCTGAGCATTCGAATGGGGATACGTCAATACGATCATGCAACCAGTCAACGTGTCTACCGTCTTCATTAACAGTTCTTGCGGTACCGCATACATCAATAGATATAGACGACTTACTGCAGTTTCCTCTATCATGATGCGGTCGGGCCAGGAGTACTATTTCTGAAATGCTCTGTCACAGCCTTAGAGGTGCTAGTTTTATCATGTGAATACTTTCCGGTTGAAGGTTTATGAAGTGATAGATTCAGTGGAGGCTTAGATTTAATGATACATACAGTATGGCACGAAACTGATCTAACGTTTTCTTTTCTGAGCTTTCTGCTCGTTTGTCCACTGCTTCTTCTGTACAGAGGCTGCACTTCTGTTGCCAAATAAGAACGATGAGGTTCGCTTATCAACTCCAGTCTTTTTGGACACCAGAGATGAACCTCCAAAGACAATCTAAAACAGGATAACATTGATTAGTCCAAGAACATTCCACTCCGCAATAAACGAAAGAAGTCACCGTCCAGAAGCCCCAGACACCGATAATGGCAAAGCCTACGAAGAACATCCATGACAGCGTTCCGACGTTCCTAGTATTGTAAGATAGGAATGCAGCGACACTTGCTGCCCCAGAGAGCGGTCCTAGGAGAGGATGGGATGAAGACGAACGTTGATTTTCGGGAACTTCAGAGGAGGATGGGGGGATCTGAGGGTCACCGTAAAATATCAAGTAGACCACGGGAAACAGGACTTGCATTCAAGACAAGCGCGACGGCTATGGCTGAAAGCCAAATCCCAAAGTGAAGGGCGAGGAATGACTCTAAAGGCGTAAGGCTAGATCGACGATTCTCCATGATCTCAGTCTCCGAGACGAAGAGCAGGAAACGAGGAAACAAGGTCAAGAAAGAAGCTGTAAAAAGGAGTCTACGTAAATGCAATTAGCACAACCACCTATGGTACGAAGTGATGCATTGCGCACAATGAAGCTGCTATCCAGCACCATAATGAAGTAGCATTTGTTGCGGAATCTCCATGGGAGCTTCTTGGGTTGTCGGATTGGGGTGTGCTGATAGCAGGTTGCGTGTCTGTATTTTGCATTGGGACTCGAAAGACGACTGTTGACGACGACACCCGAGTCACGGTGGCACTCGACCAATTACAGCGCCGATACTTTTGCTAATCAAGTAGATACCTGGAGATGGCCAAGAAGATAGAGTGCCAGCGTTCGATAGAAAACCTATGTGGTGATACAAACATCGTGCCATAAACACTCCAAGATCATTTCCTGCATTCGTATTATCGCATCCTTGATTCACTTGATTCATTTGATTCAGGATGGCATGCAAAAAATGCGGGGTTGAATCAGATATAATCGATGTTCAGATCGAAAAACGTGGCAGGCGACCCTCAGACAGCTAGGAGGACGCAACTGGCACATAACTCAAGCGGTTATATTATTGAGGCATTTCAGGACAAGGGCAGTTGTGTTAAAGACTTAAGAGAAGGCTTAACCAGAATAAAATCCTTCAACTTCCACGTGGAATAAACATTCTTAGCCTGTCTCCCCGCTATTACTTGGCCTGCGAGTATCATCCCTCAAATGACAGTAGCATGTACAAATATCAAGCTGGTCATCGCCTATATTCCTTCACAGAGTACACAACAAAGGAACAACCACCAAAAATCCTGCGTACAAGAGCAACGCCTGCAAAAAATGACGAAGGGCAAGACGAGGCACTGGTGATCCAACACATCATAGAAAAGCATAGACAACATAAAAGAAGGGACGAGTCGAAAAACTCCACTCCATGTAACATAAGACCATATCACCCCAGTAAGTAGCACACACATCTCCAAACAACGACCAAGCTCTACGGTCTCAAGACTTGAACTCGTTCAAGACGGTGAGAGCCTCATTAACCTTGGCGTTCATAGCCTCGGGGTCTTCCAAAAGGTGCAGAAGTTCCGAGTTGTCCATCTCAAGAAGCATTCCGGTAATCTTCCCAGCCAGCTCGGGTTGTTCGCTGCGACGTTTGTTTAGTCAAATACGTCAAACGAACGAAAAAGGGAGACCTACTTTGCAATTTTGAGATAGATAACCTCGCCGAGCATCTGCTTCTGCTCCATAGGTGTGGCAGCAGCAAGCTGATCAGCGGTGAGGGTTGGAATTTCAGACTGAGCCGGCGCAGGAGGAGCAGTCGCAGTCGCAGGGACAGCATTACGCGGCGATTGTACGTTGGGTTTGTAGCTCGCAGGTGGCTGCTGTTGGGGAGGCATCCGGGCAGGACCGCTTGGTGGAACAGGAGCGCGGCCCTGGGGGGGAGGTGGACCTTGGGGTACGGGGACCCGCGGAGCGCCGTTGACCTGGGGAGGAGGGCCATTGGCGCGCGGCATGGGGACAGTAGGGTTCGTAGGCGACGATCCTGGTCCACGTGCAACGGGTGGGCGAGGAGGCCCACGGTTCGGGTAACCTGGCATGCCGTAAGCTTGAGGGGGTCCTTGGGGATAGGCAGCAGGCATGGGGATGCCTCCAGGCCCGTAACGAGCACCTCCTCGAGGTGGCATCATTCCTGGCTGGCCATAGGGCATCATACCTCGGCCTTGAGGAGGGAAGCCTGGACCAGGCGGGGGGTAATACATGGGGCCGTTGATGTATCCACCTGGAATACCAGCGGCGGCAGCCTGCTGAGCCCGGATTTGATTGCGCTGGGCAATCTGACTCTCCAACTGCTGCCTACGAACCTCACGACGCTGGGCCAGGGAAACGTAAAGGGGTTTGGTACCGATCATCTTGTTATTCATCTCTGCCACCGCCTTCGTTGCCTCGTCGGGGGTGGAGAAACAAACGAAGCCAAAACCTTTGGAGGTACCCTTATCGTCCCGCATAACCTTGCAGCTCGTGACGGTCCCAAACGGCTCGAACTCTGCTCGGAGCTTCTCGTCGTCAACGTCATCCTCCAGATTCTTGATGTAAAGATTGACGCCTTGGTACTTGCTTAATTTTTCCATCTTCGCTGCCTCGTACGACCGGCGTAACTCTTCCTCACGTTCCGCCTTCTTTTGAGCGCGAGAGACGAAGAGTTTTCGGCCATTGTGCTCAGAATCATGAAGCGCATCAACGGCCTGCTGCGCTTCCTCGTGGTTCTCGTAATTGACGAACCCAAAGCCCCTACTCTTTCCGTCTTCATCGATCGAAAGTAGCGCAGAAGTAACAGCGCCAAACTGGGTAAACAGCTTCTCGAAATCCTCCTGGCTTAATTCTGGATCAATGTTCTTGACATAAAGATTGGTGAACTGCGCTTTCATCTCGTCGAGCTTCGATTGACGTTCCTAAAACATGTTAAGGCTTAAATAGTCAGAGAAAATATATCCACACACACCTTGCGAGAGATATGGAGGCCGACATAGACCTTTTTATCATTAAGCAACATACCGTTGACAGCCTTTATGGCGTTATCGGCAGCCTCCGCAGTCTCGTAGTGGACGAAGCCGTATCCCTTCGAACGGCCCTGTTCGTCCGTAGCGACCTTGCACGACAAGACATTGCCAAAGGCCGCAAAAGTATCATGGAGAGCCTGCCGACACGTGTTTGAGTCTTGATATGCTGTTTCAGCGTCGAGTCCAACATACCTTGTTGTCGATGAGCTCATCCAAGTTTTTAATAAAGATATTGCCCTGGCCGGTCTTGCGGAGGGCAGGGTCACGCTGAGACCACATGATCCGGCTAAATCGGAAGTATTCATTGAGGCAGGAACTGACAGTAAAATAAATGGTCTTACCATGCGCGGTTTTTGATCAGCGAATAATTAAGTTGCTCAAGGGCGCGCTCGCCTAGTTGGAAGCGTTAACATATGAAACTGTAATGCAATACAAAGTCGACTCACCATCGCTCGCGTTAAGATAATTGACATAGGCATATCCAAGGGAGCGGCGAGTAACAGCATCACGGCAGACGCGAATGCTGTGGGTGAGAAGATATCAATGGAGCCCAGCACCGAGGGCAATAACACACACCTGGCAACAGGCCCAATCATGTTGAAAATCTCGAAAAGCATTGCTTCGGTAACAGTGGGATCAAGTTCTCCAACATAAAGGGAGGCAGAGGGCGCAGAAGCGACTGAGCTTGCCGGAGGAGGGTTGTAAGGAGCAGGAGCTGGGATCTGGGTTACCTCAGGAACGACCTGGGGTACCATCTCGGGCTGGACAACGGAGGGAGCAGACATTCTATGATACGAAGGATTTTCTGGTATTTTTGAGGTCGTTACTGCTTTATGTGACTTTTTCTGCGACTAGAGAACATGATTTGGAAACGTAGAAAAAAAACGAAAAAAATAACAAACGAACACGAAGAGGCAACAACGCAACCGCTTGTATATAAAAGATTTTTTTATATGTTTTTTAACGGCTTTTTGGCTGGGGACAAGTCAGAGATGAAAGGGATATGAGAACGAAAGTCTCACCTTTACAAGATGGGGTTGGAACAACAACAAAATCTCTCAACACTTTTTTTATACATCACTTTCAAACTCCGCATTGTCTTTCACGAAACACTGAGAGCACCGATGAACACAGCATTGAAACACATCCTCGTTGTTGGCGGGAATGGTTTCATAGGTCTGTTTTATTCTTATAAAAATACTTCATTGTTCATATCTCTTGTTCAGGTTCTGCTGTTTGCAAGGCAGCTTTGGCACAAGGAATTCAAGTAACGAGCGTGAGGCAGGGTTCTGTTCTTATTGACAAACTTGGACAATAAAGCTGACGAGATCACTCTCCAGTTCTTCAGGACTACCATACCGAACTGGGAAAGGACACACTCCAGCTTGGGTATCTAAAGTATGTTGCTTCTCTATTTTTTTCTTCTAAATTTACCTGTCATAATTGAAGAGCAGTGCATCTAGGTGGATTGGGAGAAGGGTGATGCACTTCATCCAGAAACGTTTGCACATCTTTTTCCTGAAGTAGACGGCGTGGTACACACACTCGGGACGCTCATCGAGGACGGCAAATACAAGCGGGCGCTGAAGGAGGGAAATTTTCCTGGCCTTTTGGGGAGTTTCTTCCAAGCGTTGACTGGTGATCATGAGAATCCTTTGGAAAAGACTGCAGAATCAGGACACAGGGGCAGTTACGAAGTAATTAATCGGGACGCAGGTTCGTTATCGCCAGTCACTGTATTTCATTCATTTCCAAATTGATTGGTATGTATTACAGCTTTGCGCGTCTGTGAGGCGTTTGTGTCAAGCGCTGCTCAAAATGCCAAAATTAACAATACACCCCGACCATTTGTGTACATATCAGCGGAAGATGTATTCCGTCCTGTCATTCCTGCCAGATACATCGAAACGAAACGGGAAGCCGAACAGGGTATCGAATCAATCATGGTCAACAAACTTGGTTATCGTGGCGTATACATGCGACCGAGTACGTGTTTCTGACTGCCGTAATAGCGTGTTCATGTTAAATTTTCACCAGGTCTGGTATACCATGCACATCATCGTCCACTGACAACACCAGCTGCTGTCCTGCTCGACTTGTCAGCGACATTGCACTCTAAATTGCCCCCAACAGTTCCAACACCTTCCAACGTCCTTCGTGCCCTAGGGTCTGCTTTTTCGCTTCCATCTTCCCTAGCTATCGCCAATGCCCTGACTATTCCCCCAATTCATGTCGATCATGTTGCAAAAGCGATTTGTGCTGTGTTAGATTCTTCCGCGAACCCCATTCGGGGTGTGATTGGGGTAAGGCAGATGCGTGAATTAATTGGGTGGTCTGAACATGCCGGAGAGGTTCGGGTTGGACTCGGGGGGCAATAGACAGATATTAGACATTTGTAACGCCGGTTCCGCAAGTCTACTAATGCGGATTGAATCGGGTGAGATAAGGAATCTTGATATACTGATGATTGCCAAGCGTGACTTTGGCTCATTTCTCTTCCGCCCCCGATTCCAAAAATATTGTTCGCATGCGTTTGGTCTTTCCAGGTCGGACGACAATTTTCTTTTGCTTCTTATATAAATAAAATCAAATCCATTCCTCGTGGAATACCTCACACACATGCGAGTCTTCTCACAAACATTCCAATCCGTCGCAAGGCGTTCAATCGCCTATTCTGCACCCGCTCGAAAAGCACTCCCACTTTCCTTAAACACATACCGGAATGCTCAACTGCACGACGAACGTGATCATGACCAGAGCCCCATGCTGCGCATGCTCATGTTCGGGAAACCCGGCTCGGGGAAGGGCACACTCACGTCATGGCTGGTTGCGAAGTATGACATCCTGTCGCTCTCGACGGGGGATCTCGTAAGACAGCATATTGCTGAGGGAACTGAAGTCGGACACCAGGCGAAAGAGATCGTTGCCCGTGGGGGACTAGTACCGGACGAAGTCATGCTCAAGGTCGTTACAAGCAAACTAGACCTTTTACACAACAAGGTACACCTTGTGGTTCTCTATTCTAAGCATATTCATGTGCTTATACTTAATTCGCAGCATTGGATTCTCGATGGTTTCCCTCGTACGCTCGGACAGGGGGAGCTTCTAGATTCTCATCTCAGGCATGCAATGTTCTCTTTCACGCTCTTTCCTTGTGCTCACTATTTAACCAGGAAGAAAAATACACCTCTTACACTTGTGGTGAACTTGGATGTTTCTGACGAAATCATTCTCAGCCGAATATCCGATCGTTGGGTTCACCTCCCTTCTGGTCGCGTGTACAATCTTTCATACAATATGCCAAAAGTTGAAGGCCGTGATGATGCTACTGGAGAGCTACTAACCAAACGTCCTGATGACAACCCCGTTCGTATACTTCACCTGCACCTGTGTCGCATTCTAACGTGTAACTCTACAGGAAACCTTTGCTCGCCGCTTAGCACAATTCTACGCCTCCACCTCTCCCCTCCTATCCTACTACGCGACAGCATCCGCCCCGCAAACGTTAACTCGCAATCCGCACCAACATCCGCATCAGCTCGCTTTCCATCCTCCATCGCATAAATTAAAACTTAGGACTCTCACAGGACTTACATCAGACGAGAATTGGCCACATCTGGATAGACTCATTCGGGCGGCATTCCCTAGTGTAAAAGAGAAAATTGACCCTCGGAAGACGAAGAGCCCCCCCATTAGTAAGACCTTGTGGGCAGGCAACGTTGCAAATGCTATACGAAATTAGTGTTTTGAACCTCGGAATCTGTCGTATTGACAGTTGTATTTCTATAGGTGATAGTGATGTTTGTAGCGTAGGTACAGGGAATTCATCATCATCTCAAAGCGTACCTATGAAAATTGGTTTTAGCGTTCATCTCACAACCTATTTCGATAAAACCAACATTTTGACCACATACAGACCCTCAGGTAAACCTTCTTGTACCTGTTCCCGAACAAGTCTAAGTCCGGCCTGGTCGAAAATCACCTTCCAGGCTTTGTCAGATCTGCAAGAAGATTAATCAAGATCCACCTAAAGGCGCAATACTTTACGAACCTCGTCAAACTAGAGTCTTGGTCATCGAAAACGGTACGCGGGGTTCCGTCATCAAAATCACGGCACAAGTTCTCCTTCACCACGATGAGACTTTTCCCCTTCTCCTTCTCCTTCAGCGCAGCATGGCTACGCCGGAAGAACGCGACTAGATCGATGTCATTCAAATGGCCCAAGCACCATTGGCACCATATCACATCAAAACCCATCCCGATTTCATCCGTGGGCCGCACTGGGTGATACCCAACACGGTCAAGGAACATAGCATGGTGCGGCCTCATAGGATCAAAATCCTGTATAGTCCCCTGGAGGATCGTGACGCTTTTAGTCGCGTCGGCGATACCTTTCCATGGGTGGGGGCTGAGGTTGTTAGAGGCGCTTGCACGACCCCTGACTAGTGCTTCTTGGACGAGAGGGCCTACGGGCTCGAGAAGCACGACATCTGATACGAGGTGGAGGAGAACGTCTTGTGTTACGCGGCCGATTCCTGCGCCTACGTCCAGAGCCCTTGTCCGAGCAGGATGCTGAGGTGGATTGGGCTGAAAAGATGATGGGACCGTGGATAGTTCTGGGTATAAGTGGAGGAGGAATAGACGGGAACCAAGTGAATCGATTCGTGGTAGTGACTACATGGGTCGATAACGATAAGAGGTGGTATAGAGGATGAAAGAGGACACCGTTACCCCAGAACCATATCCTCCTGTGACTCTATGGTAAATTGGGTTGAATGTGTTCCAGAATCACGTTCTGCTCACCGAGTACGCCGTCTAGACTGGCAGGCTGAGTCGCCCAGTACTCGATGCCTTCCTCGATGTCGGGATCAGGGATGGACTCCATTTTTGAGTGTCACGTGGCATGGGTGATCTCTATCGAAAACTCGTTCAATTTGAATCTCAAGACGCATTGAAGAGACCTAACACGCATCGTTTCGCGTCTACAAGTACGGGTACTTTCCAATCTGTTGCACTCCGGCTTCATTTGCCTATACTCGCCAACATGACGATTGTCTATTGGCCATTCCTTTCGTGTGCTGGCAAGACACAGTATCTGCAAATTTGAACCATCTCAACACCGACTTGCAAGCGAAACGGCTCCAAAGAGGTGTACCCTTCAACAGAACAGCGGATTTGGTCCTGATTTCAAATCGAGTCGTGGACAGAGCTGGATCACGTCTCATGCTCCGTAACCTATCTTTGTCAACTATCTCGGTCGTGGATATAGGCTCAGGGCTGCGGTAGTGCAGAAGTGACATAAACGCCGCTGTGAAAGCTATTTCAGACTGACCAGGACTGGAGTTATTCCCCCTGCCAGACTTGCAAACATGGCATCTCCACGGTTTCTCCGAGCTATCAGCCCAGCGTGTTGATAAAAATCCTCGCCAAACAGTGCTTGTCACCGGATGATAACATTCTGCGCTGCTCAGTTCATGGGGAATACAATTAATGCATTCGCCATTCTCCAGACTGGTATAGAGATGCAGTCAGGTTCTCGTTCTATTTTCTCGATTCGGGTCTTCGAGTCGCAGTGCGGACTGTTTGATGAGACAGCTATCTTGAGGCTTGTGATATATTGACCGGTGGGGAACCTTGCCTTATGCCTGTGAGCATCATTATTTATTTTATCCTCCGTTAATCTAACTTGCTGCTGGGACTTTCCATTAGTATCAACTGCGAACACGAGGGCACAATCCTAATGACAAATCGACCACACTTTTTTTCTGCTTTGGAGATATATCACCGCGGATCTATGCGTGACTCTATGATTTCCGAGTCCTCGCAGTCATCAGATAGTCATCATATCTTCTTTGGCAACTGTCCCGGTCGTTAACAGCGCTAGCCAGTATGTCATCAAGCTGAATCAGTCATTATTATACATATATTGGTTGTTAATAATCAAGGCACAGATAAATCTTTCCGTCCATCCACAACCCAAAGGCTTTGTCTGCTGTCTCTATCCTCTGATCCCGGCGTATGGTAGACATCGGCAGAATTGCGGTCCAGCCATCAGCCGCTTTGTAGTCATATAGACCCTACACTCGGGGTTTGGCACCACATGGTTATCCCTCTGAGGTCAAGATCCCTCTGGCGCGCTAGCGCTGTTCATCGGGTCCAAACTGGAGGGCAACGCGATGTGAGATCCCAAAGCTCAGTTGGAACATTAACGCTGACAAGATTCCTGGAGACTGTCGACTTTTGATACCAACTTGTAGCACTGGTATCCAACGTAGAACTGCATGTTTGGTCGACGAGAGAACACCATTGGATCGAGACGCAACCTCATAATCTGACTATTTCGAGTAAACCTCATCATTGAATTGTTACAGCGGTACATATTTTGCTTTTCTTTCGCTTTCATGGATACTACAAAAAAAAACCATCCTCCAAACATTTACTGATTGATCAAAACTCTTTGGGAAAAGGATTTCGCGAGGCGAGAACATTCAAGAAAGGTTTTTACAACTTGGAACCACCAGTGGCTTCGGAGAGACGCTTCTCGGCCTCTTCGAAGTTAATTACGTTCCAGATTGCCTTGAGATACTGCGGATAAAGATGAGACCACCACCGGGAACAAGCAATGAAAAGATAACATACATCAACCTTGACGTTGAGATACTGGAGGTAAAAGGCATGCTCCCAGATGTCGACGCCGATGATGGGGACATGGCTAAGGAGAGGATCCTGGTTAGCGGTAGTTACAATCTCCAAACGCTTGGTGGTGGGACTGTAACCCTAAGGAAAGAGCGTCAGTAGCTTGAATAATTTGATGCAATGCATTGGTGAAGGACTGACAAGCCATCCCCAACCAGAACCCTGGATCCCAGCAGTGGTGGTGTTGAACTGAGACTTGAATTCGTCGATGCTGCCAAAGGAACGCTCTAGCTCGCTCTTGAGGAGGCCATCCTTGAGGATACCACCATTTCCCCCATGTTGAGGATCGGGGGTGAGGTTCTTCCAGAAGAGGGAGTGGTTGATGTGACCTGATCAAGAGCGATAAGATGATCAGTTGGTCAATTACTTTTTGTTCCGCCTGTGCCAGCTAGCACTTACCACCGCCGTTGAACTTGAGAGCAGCCTGAAGAGCGATGCGCTCTTTTGGAGTGGAAGTTTTGGCGTATGCAGCCTCTGCGGCGTTAAGTGCGTTGACATAGGTCTGATGATGTTTCTGGTGGTGAAGAGTCATGATCTTTTCAGAGATGTGAGGCTCGAGAGCATTGTAGGGATAGTCAAGGGGGGGAAGAGTGTTTGCCATTGAGTGATGAGTGAGGAAAGACAAGGTAAATGTGTGGGATTCCCGAGTTTATCTATGATGCAATATTTACAGATGACGCGAAATGAACAAATATAAAACAACAACGCGTCCGATTCAAAATGGCTGACGCGCACTCTACACCAAGACAGGCTCTTTTCCTCGCCGATTCTGACGACGAAGACGTTATAAATACTATTAGGTCACCAGGACAACCTATACAAAAGGCTCCTCCTAGTGTCGACATTGATATCGACGCCATCTTTGCTGGCGTAGACGATGATGATGATGATGACTTGTTTAGCTTCAAGCCTCTTGCCCCGGCACTCGAT
>QLOJ01002028.1:0-24084 GCA_003313625.1 Tricholoma saponaceum | reverse complement strand
ACCTCCATCCAAAATCTGGTTCCGCATGCTGGGCAGAAAGTAGGCTGGTAACTGCATATGTTAAAATACAGAATGCGGCATCAGTGAAACTAATGCATGAATGTATAGCAGATGGAATACGCACAGCTTCCCTTCATTTGCGGCGGACAGAACTTGAGCAAATGCAGCTTGTGAAGGCACATCTCGAGCAGAAGGCATGCCTTCAGTGGAATGAGCGTGTGCTGAAGGGACCGGTTCGGCCTCCGAACTACTGATGGGGGTGGTCCCCAGGTCGCCAGCAATGGTTATGGTTGAGTACCTTGGGGGAATATCAGAGCTAGACATCGAGGCTATGTGAGGGATGGGATAGCTCCGTTGAAAGTGTTTAAATAATCATTCCAGGTTAGAGCCGGTCGAATCTGGGCTTTACCCTGAGTCCAGAAAATGCCATGCCGTTTCAGCATGGCGGCATTCTTCGAAGAAAACTCGAGCCTAGTACTCGGAAAATGGCAAGCATGACTGGATACCTGTAAATGATATTACATGCTTAGATATGAACTAACCTTTCTTATTCGTTGACAATTACACCAGGTGCCTTGGAACGGTTCATATCAAGGAGGCCTTGCCGTGATGCCTAGACCACCGCTTGCATAAAGTCCCTCAGGGTAGTAACCCAGTGTGGAGATGCCCCGAACTTTGTCATGAATTCCCTAACACCGGACTCGGAACTACTTGTGAATTACAAGTTGCATTCCTTAAAAATCAAGGAAACCGCTCACCTTCAAGTTCAACAGAATTTACTGACAAAAAATGCCTCCTGGGGGCAACTCAGAGATAATTCTTTCAACTTGAAGTTGTCGAGCACCGCGGCGATCATCATCCCATCATCAGGCTGATTACCCCGATTTAGGATTAACTCCGAGAATCTGGGGTTCTGGAATTCTCGGTGTCGATCTTCTACGTAAATGATCATTATGCACGGACAAACAATGCACACCTTACATACCTTATATTATCAGTGCCTTACAGTAATCTTGAACTTCAGTGACGGGCCGGGGAAGTCGCCATTCCACAAGCCTCGAGTGCCATCAATTTAGTCAATCAGCGACAAGATCGGAGTGTAGTTCAGGGTTGGTATCCCACTGCTTGAAATTGAATTATACTAGGATCAGAACGTATGTGATCCAGGTTTTAGGGTAAGATGTAGCCACAGTGCGACTGCGGGCCATGATCACCGCTGAAAAGCTGTTCATAAACATGACTTTAATTTAAAGGTTTATGTAACACTAATAACTGCAGCTTTCAGTGACCCAGGTCATAGCCCGCCCTTCTGAATGTCTGTGGACTGTATCTTTCTTCACAAATAGATTTCACGGCGGTTGTACATGTGCTATCAGACTCGGAGTGCAACCGCGTCCCAAATCTTGCAGACTTTCCAAATCCCGATCTAACGGCAATCTGTCCGCATCATATATAAACAAACGTCATTATCGTCACGAACTTGAAGCATGTAAATTGTGTCGATTATGTAACCACACTTGTTAAATAATAATATCTAAACCTAATTATAATAGTTATTACTTCGGAGTTTGAAAGAAATTTCCCATGCATAAATCGAAGTGCACTTCTTGAAACCGAACAATTACCTGCTTTTTCACTAAACAACTATGTCCTTAGCTTCGAACCTGGTCGCTTCGGATTCAACTTCAACCCCCTGGACTGAATTGGTCCGTTCTTTTTTCTCACATGTTTTGCGGCGACCCTTTTTAACTTAGTTTCAGATGGCCAACGTTCCTTACGACGTGGTCCCTGTGATAGAAACCACACGTGCTTCATTCCTTGAGCAAGCAATGGGACTGGAGGCATTGATAGTTGCTCAGTGCGTTCAGGCTGACAAGTTGTGGCTCAGCATCCAAGCAATGGATGCCATTCTTGGTCGTCCCCTCATCCTCCAAGAGCAGGTAGTTCGCTCTTTGATAGCCGCAGTCACTCTCATAGGCAGTGCTTCTAACAGGCGAGAGAACGGGTGCCGGTGAATTTCCCGCTCCAGGCCATGACTGCCGGAGCACCCGTACCAGTGCAATGCCCTGTTTAGGTGAGTTCTGCATGATGTTTTTTGTCTGTAACTTTACTGTTCTGAGCCATCATCTAGGTTCCTCTCATAGCTGTGCTTAGTTCGTCTTGATCTTTGTTTCAACTCTCACATATTCTATCACCTTTCTCGAAATATAGTTATGTAGCCCGTGTTGTACTGATATTTAATACCCAATGTGATTTTTAACAAAACCTAACACCGAACTAAGAAAGATCCCCTGCGATATGACTGGAAAGAATGCTGCTACCCTTCGACAAGCTACCATCCCTGCTACGGACCCTTGTTGGTCAAACAATCCCACTGCAGGTCACCTACCACTTCCTCCACGCAATGAACCATTGTTCTATATCCCCCAGGCAACCCCCACTATAGACTCCAGGATGCCCCCATGCTGGAAACTTCTAGCACTAGACTCGGATTCAGTAGAGTCACAAACTCTCAACCACAGTGCTAGCTTAGGCACTGCACCACCATATGCACAATATGCATACGCATGTCTTGACGAGGTAGTTATGGGAGTTACATCATCAATACAAATCTGACAGCTTACTGTGCTAGACGATGCAAAAGACTAGGAATCATCGCCTGAGGTTCCTAAAGCGCTCACGCGATCAAGACTGTACAAACCCTGAGGAAGAACGCCCACGGAAGCGTCTAAAAAGGCACATAGAGATATAGCGCAGCAGTAGGCACATGTTGCATCATAGGCATTCCAGCTCATCATCAAAAATGGGCTTTGACAATAACTAGTGACAGTATTTATTAAGAATGCTTTAATTTATCCTCTGTTCATGTTCTTCATTGAATGCAAGCTTCCATAAGTACACAGGATGAGACTGGCATCATGCAAAGCCCTAGCGTAGCGCTCAGCGTCGCGCCGCCGAATATGTCATATGAAGATCTGAGTGAAGAACTAATCTCTGTTCAAGTTATGCAGCGTCATAGTAGTAGCCGAACGCTGCAATTCATGGCGTCTGTCAAACTTCAAGAACTGGAGAAACAACGTCTAGTGTACAAGGAGAATGCAAGGGTCCTGGTCAAGGCGCAGCAGCAGCAGAAGAACCTCCGCTTGCTAGCCATTCGTTCAATGAATAGATTGACAAATAGACTAGCGCCATTGAAGCGCATCGACGAGTGCTTGGTTGGGGTTTCTAACGTGTCGACCCAGTCGCGAAGGATGTCCTGGCATTTTGCTTAGCTAGCGGGAGCCAGAGTTCCATATTCCACAAGTTCAGCTAGCCTCGGGTCGGAGCTGAGTACCCCTGAGCCAGACCAAGCTCGAACCGCTTTCAAAAGGATTTCGACCTTTTTGATAAGATTGTCTTTCGCTTCAAGTGCTGATGAGAAGGCATGTCTATCTTCAGTGATGAGTTTGTAGATGCTGGAGGGAAGGAGCTGCATGAGCAGAAGGACCGCCTCGCGTCCATCATCTTTGATGAGAAACCCATGGATACGGATGCGTTGAAGTCATATCACGGAAGGAACTGAAAAAACTACAAAAGGATTTAGCTTCTTTCAGAACGGAACTCAAGCGGAAGCAAATTACAGCATATGACGTAGAAAATACAATTCGCGGTCTTCTTGCTTCTGGGCTTATGGACGAAGGGAAATGGGCAGCTTTGGCAGAGTTCCTTGAGAACGAGACAGTTGTCGAAGTAACTAGCGTGTTGAATATGCGAATGGCTAGTCTTGACCCATGGTTGGTAGATGCCGACCTTCATATCGTCAAGAGTTCAAGCTTCAAGACCGTGGGGTGAAGTTGTGGAAGCTCGACTCGGAGGAAGTAACAAGGTTAGGGTTAACCGCAGACCAAATGAGCACAGCCACTGAAACGGGGGAATGCAGCATGCTGGCAGCATGTCTTTACTCGCTCGGCTTGTCTCCAGATTCCCTTTCTTACGATTATTCATGTCGGAGACCGTTCAAGTTGCTCATCTCGAGTTCCTCTTCCCGCATTCCCATATAACTCTCCAGGCTGAAAGTTGGGCTAGCCTGATGAAGGCAATTGATCACGACAAGGACGCGTGCTTTGTCAACAGCATCGAGTATTGCAAACGTCAGGACGGGAAGAGGCACGAATTCCTTGTCACTGAGATAGTTCATCAACCTACTGGCCGAACAAACACTGTCATTGTGGATCGTGCCCCCCAGGCATCCTCTAATAACGACAGTGTTACACATGCTTCCCATAAAATTTCTTCTCAGGTTGCAGCACACGACCAAGTCAGGATAGGTGGCAGCGAAGAACTCCATGACATCACCCATGGCTTCCAACCCTTCGAAATCCTTTCGACACGTACATTTACAAGTCCGCCTTCATTGCTAGAACTTGCTGTTCTCGTAGTTGTGGTGCATGAACATGCACCTTTGTATGACATCATTCAGCACCAGTGCTACTGGTACAGTGATACCGTTTGGCAGGTACTAGGAAACGACAAATACGAGCCGCATACAAAGGAGTCAAAGTCTTGGTGTACTCGTGGGAAGTATGGCGCTATATCAGTTGGACGCGATTCCCATCAGACTATTGCGGCAGAGTTTGTTGAAGCTTTAGTTGAAGCTCGAGGGGAGGCATTGAGTAGAAAGGAGGATGCAGCAGCTCAGAAACAGAAGGTATGTAATCTTTTTTTTGTGAATTTAGTTATGCTGATCATTTTCTAATGATAGCTTCGCGACGAAGGAATTCAGATTGGTCGTGACGAAGGAATTCAGATTGGTCGTGACGAAGGAATTCAGATTGGTTGTGACGAAGGGATTCAGGTTGGTCGTGAGATTGGTCGTGATGAAGGAATTCGGATTGGCTGCATGCAAGCAGCACAGCAGGTTGAAGAGGCCAAAGCACGAGCAGAAGCCGCGCAGAGAAGAGCTGAAGAACTGGAGATGCAACTCGCCCAGATGCGCATGCCGTAGTCCTTTGATCTGTTTGTTACTAACTCTTCTGTTCGAGTCTTTGTCTGTACTTGCCATAACATAGACTCGGACACATACTACACTACTATCTCATCTTCATCCCTTACGAGATACTGCCTATCATGTTTTCTCAACTGGTGTAACTTTTATTTGGGCACATAGTTTGGCATAAACTGTTGATTCAAAAGGATATGTTACATGAAATCTATTATCTGTATGAGAATGAAGTGGCTACGAGAATGGGTTGACGTATGTAATGAAGTTGCCCGTGATTCGCGAGCCTGCGGTATATGACAAGATAGATCAGTGATAGTGAGATAAATATAGTAAAAGTTACGGTACCATACGACACGATTGATAGGACAGTTACGGGTCAGCAATTACAGGTGGTTGGCATTGGGGAATGCCCGTTGCGGGGTGGGAGATGAGGTCGCTTTTGGAACTCCTTTCGACGCATGTCGTCCTTCCCTGTCGACGGGTGTCAGTGGTGGGATAAAGCAGCTGGAATGGACATGCGCAGCCCATCTTAAGATATTGCGAGAGTTCCAAAAGGTACTGCTATCAGAGTCAGAGTACGTCGAGAGATCATCATCAAGCTGAAAAATACTTACGTATGTGGAATGTGGGCGAAAATTGGGTTGAAATGTTTGATCTCGCATGTTACTGTAAAGGAGTGTTAATGGGTCCTGAGGCCGGATGAACGAGAGACACGTTAAACGGAATTCTGCCAGTGGTTGATTGAACTTGTGTGAATTATTTGCATATCACTCCGAGTCATAAATGTTGAGTCACATGTATGTTGATACTACTATTCGGCAATTTATTACACCATACCTTTTTCTCGTACTTCCATCTCCTTTACTGTGGCTCCCCCTACTTGTTCACTTGGTTCTCAGCCAGCATCTGACTCGTTCGGGATTGGATTAATTGCGTGCCTTTTGTCATCTCCTTGGATGATTGGATTCTCTGTACTTGCCTCATCCTCGAATTCCACAGACACATTGAGAAGACTAATTTATGGCGCTTTCACTCAACCTAGACCTTGACGAGCAGAGCTGGCAGCCGATTTTGGATGAACACGAACGGGGACGAACGACAACCGACTTGCTGCAGTGAACGACAACTGGAACTTGCGGGTGGTTGCAACAAACGAGGGAGAGGAGCACAGCTAACAGCCGATTTGGATGAACAAGAACAGGAACAATGACAATGGGGACTTGCGGATTGCTCGCAGTGAACGACGAGGGTGTTGAGCGGATCTGACAGCTGATACGGGAACAGGAACGACGATGGCTGGAACTCACGACGACAATACGGACTTGCTGCAGTGAAGGACGAGGGCGTCGAGTGGATCTAACAGCTGATACGGGAACGGGAATGATGACGACTGGAACTCGCGGGTGCTTGTAACAAACGAGGGCGATGAGCACAGCTAACAGCTGACTTGGATGAACATGAATGGGGACGACGACAATACGGACTTGCTGCAGTGAACGACGAGGACGTCGAACGGATCTAACAGCTGATACGGGAACAGGAACAACAACGACGACTGGAACTCGCGGGTGCTTGAAACGAACGAGGGCGATTAGTACAGCTAACAGCCGACTTGGATGGGTACGAACGGGGACGATGACATGAGATGACAAGAACAGCAACAACAGCAACAGGGATTCGTGGGCGCTTCCAGCGAACAACGAGGGCAACAGGCGGATCTAACAGCCAACGGGGACAAACGGGAATAGGCATAACGACAATGGGAACTTGCTGGTGCTTGCAGAAAACGGCGAGGGCAACGAGCAGATCTAACAGCTGACGGTGACAAACTGAAATGACAACGGGGACTCGCAGGTGCTTGGAGCGAACAACGAGGGTGACTGGCAGATCTAATACCTGACCAGGGAATGGGAAAGACGACAACGGGAACCGCGTGAATGGTGACGACCACAGGCCAGGGCCGAAAGTGCAGCCCCGAGATGCTCCAATGCATGTGAACCCGGGTCGATGGCGCTGGACGCAACGGAACAAAGGGGACGAACTCGCTGCTGCGGTACGCGATCTTGATTTATGAAGGGCTGGGGAGTCTGCGAGCCCGTTTGCGTGGGCGGAGAAGGAGCGGGACACCTCCCTGGGGGTGTACACCACCACCACCTCCAACAACACCTGGCAGCATGTACTAACCTATGCGGTAGCCTTCGGTAGTTTAATTCTGATAAGCTGCAGAATCTTATAATGTATATGTGATACCATCTGTCCATCCAAGGTTACTCTGACATGTAATGACAATGACCATCTCCCCGAGAATGTTGGTAATTGCCAGTAAACCTTGGTTTTTCTGGGAAAACTTCACTGTAACTACTATCCATGACAATTTCTGTCTTTCTGACTGTGATTGCCAACTCACCTGTCCTCATGCATCGCGTGACTTATGTCAGCGAAGTTCCGATCTTAGTGATTCGGAACACGTTTTCATGATCCTCCTCAGGCTAGCACCAAAACGTAGTATTGTGGTTGCCCCTTCCTTCTTCAAAATGCTCGGCTATACGTTGTTCTTCATTTTCTGACCTCTCGCTTAGTACCGTACATAACGTGTGCGATGTCGTACATCTCCCGGAAATTTGACATGACGTCAGTTTCAAGTTCATCTTGTCCAAATTCTCTCTCGCATGAGCCCTCGCAGGATTTGAGGCAGTGAATGGAATGCCTCATGTTGGCCTCTGTTTGAGGGCTCCTAACACCTTCCAACCTGTAGGCATGTACCCTTGTTTTGTTTCTATTGTTGTTCTATTAATTGCTGCAGTGCAGTGTATCAGTTATCTCATGGAGAGGGCAGTGCTCATCCTCCCGCTAGCGGCTGGGATCATCTGCTTTACTAGTGGTTGAGCGGTCACGGTGTTTCCTGTAACTCGAAACTCAAAACTGTGAACTTCATGGCGTTTTGAAATAAGTTACTGGGTGCCCCTCTTTACTGTGCAGATGTGATAATCAGCATCTGCACTGCCCCATGTGTGAATGCACTGGCGAGTGAGATCCTAAGCGACTGTTTTGAAGCTCTTCAGCTGAGAGGTTGACCCTCCGGCTCCGTTATTCTGCACCATTAGGGATGGAGTGCGAACTGCCTGGCGCTATGCCTCTTTCGCACACCTGTAGCGGCTGCAAAAGAACCTTTCCAGGTCCAGGACCGCTGGCCTACCATGAACGCACCTGTCGAATGACGAAAAGACGACTGCAAGGAGTGCTGGCAAAAGCGAAGGAGGTCTGGGAGGCGAGGAAGTTCAGAAGGCGTGTCTTGGACAGGCAGCAGAGTGAGAATGCAGCCCCACATCCTCAAGTGGAGGATGAAGGCTTGCCCCTTGGGATGAGGAACTACACTGGCACCAGTGCCGCCGCCGAGTATGCAGAAGCCAATAGCCCGCAGTTGACAGCCCCATGCATCGAGGCCTACACAGGCTCAATTTCCAGTGAAGATATGGTATGTGCTCGCCTGCAGGTGACAGTGACGGATGGGTTCAAGCTAACCCTCTCTGACAGATAATGACGGCAGCCGATGTGGAGGATGCCCCTGATGACACGGAGGGGTTGTCTTTGGCAGAGCGGAGAACTAGGCGAAGCAACCGACGACCTCCACTCCGATACAGGGATGTTCCTCCTGAGCCGCTCCCGGCGCTTCCACCAGCAGGTGGTTTCTTTACTTCTAACAGCCAGCGCCTTTTATTGACATTGAATCAGGTCCAAATCCTCCGCGTAGCCCCACGCCTCCGACTCGCATTCTTGCCGGCTATAGGACCCTGCGAAACGCCTTCGGACTTCTTCGATCATATTACTCAAAGCAACCTCCAACGCATGATCCGGAAGAATGTGTATCACTACAGGACCTTTGCGACCTACCGCCTACGCATGAGGCTGCCCCCACCCCACTCGTCGCTAGTGCTCGTGAGGCATTCGATCCATATCCAAATGAGAGTTCTTTTCTCCTGGGGAATTGGTACTGGAACAGCGGTGCGCAGAAGTCGCAGAGGAGTTTCCGAGATCTTGTCGATATCATCGCTTCCCCTGGCTTCAAACCGGAGGATATCCGCGATACTCGTTGGTCAGCTGTTGATAGGGTGCTTGGGCTTGCGGATTTCGACGATAAAGGAGATGAGTGGGGGGATGAGGACGCAAGTTGGAAGCGAACCCCAATAGCAATCGATGTTCCATTTCACCGACAGATGAGAAGTTCCGAACCATGGCGCCAACATGTAATTGGACACCTTTACCACCGTTCGATAGTGTCCGTGATCAAAGAAAAGCTAGCTAACGAGGCGCATGTCAAGCATTTTCACTACGAGCCACATGCTGTGTTTTGGAAGCCCATGCGAGAAGGCGATGAGCTCAGGGTACACGGTGAACTGTACACGTCCTTGTCATTCGAGGAGGCCTACCGCTCTTTACAGGACGGCCCCGGCGAACCCGGCTGTGAACTTCCACGCTGCATTGTTGCCCTAATGCTGTGGTCCGATGCGACGCTCCTTACATCCTTCGGGAAAACACAACTGTGGCCAGTTTATCTGTTTTTTGGAAACGAGTCGAAGTACAGGCGCTGCAAACCGTCACTTCACCTTTGCAACCACATAGCATATTTCGAGGCGGTGGGTCTTCACTATGCGCTTGCTCCGTTTTGTCTGTAAAACTCAAGGAGGATGATGGTGCATCAGCTGCCTGATTCATTTAAGGATTTTGCGAGCCCATATGTGGGGGCTGGAGGCCCTACCAAGGGCTTCCTCTCCCATTGCCGGAAAGAGGCATTCCATGCACAGTGGAACATCCTGCTGGATGATGACTTCGTTAGCGCATACAGGCATGGAATTGTTATTCAGTGCCTAGATGGAGTAATGCGACGATTTTATCCAAGGATATTCACATACTCAGCCGACTATCCTGAGAAGTGAGTGCTCTATGCATCTCTGTTTTCTGAGATGAAACCGAGTGCCTCTTAGGCTGTTGATAGCTTCGGTCAAAAAAGGCAACTACCGCTGCCCACGCTGTTTAATCCCCAAATCGAAGTTTCGAAACATGGGGACGTCCCTGGACAGGAGGCAGCGTGATGAACTTGCAAGGAAAGACGACCACCACAGAAGGCGTATGCTTGCGGATGCCCGAAGGGTGATCTACGAGGGGCGATATGCGGTGGACGGGGCTAAGGTCAAAGCAATACTGCAGAAAGAATCCCTGGCAGCCGTCTCAGTGCGTATTCGGGCTCATTATCTGAAGTGGTCGCTAACGATCACCCTGCCCAGAGTGCGTTCTCGACGAGGCTGTCTGATCTCAGTTTTGATCCATTTCCAATGCTTGTCGTCGACCTGATGCATGAGTTCGAACAGGGCGTTTGGAAGGCGCTTTTCATTCATTTGCTTCGCATGCTTGATTCACAGGGTGGCGCACTTATCAACGAACTGGATTTGAGGTGTGCGGTTTCTCAAAAAGCTCATGTCACTGACAGCAGGGTGTTGATGTGTGTCTTGTAACTCGAAGGTTTCGGCACGTCCCCACATTTGGTAGAGGTACAATCAGGAAGTTCACATCGAACGCCTCGGCAATGAAAAGGTTCGCGGCTCATGATTTTGAGAACCTTCTTCAAGTGCGTGCCTCGCTTTGTTTCGCAAGCGTTCGCTCAGTATACCTGCTGTTGTTTCTATGCGCAGTGTGCTATCCCGGTATTCGACGGCTTATTCAGTGGCGGGGATAACGATGGCATCCTGGAGCTACTTTTTGTCTGCGCTCATTGGCACGCGCTAGCAAAGCTCCGCATGCATACCGATCAGACTCTGGGGTTCCTAGACGATGCCTCGACCCTTCTTGGGGTCAAGTTTCGTCATTTCGTGAAAAATACATGTGCAAAATTCAACACTCGCGAACTTCAAAGAGAAGCCGACGCTCGTGCACGCCGAGCTGCAAAGAAGCAGAAGCAGGGAAAGACATCGGATACTGCCAGCGCGCTGTCTTCGGACCAGGCTTCGTTAGTGTTGCAGCAGGTGAGCGCCGCTACTCCAATTGCTTTTCCAGCAATTCAGGAGCAAATCCTCGCCGACCAACCCGAGACAATTTCCCCCACCGCCTTGTCATTGACACATCAAGGGGGTGCCCACGCCCTTCCTGACACGGCAGCGGGAGTGGGTGGAGGGCAGGCTATAGCTGTTCCAGCTAACACTGGTGAAGTAACACGGCGGACGAAAATGCTCAACCTAGATACTTACAAATACCATTCACTTGGTGATTATGTAGCAAGTATCAGGCAGTATGGCACAACGGATTCATATAGCACCGAACCTGTAAGCGAGCCTTGACTCAGTAGATTTGTTTCTGGCTAACCACTCCTACTTGCAGGGAGAGTTAGAACATCGGACGCCAAAAATGAGATACAAACGCACTGATCGTAGGGAGTTCGTGAAACAAATGACTCGGATAGAGCGCCGCGAAGCTCGCATTCGTCGGATCCGCCCCCAGAAATCCGTAGACCAACCTAAGGATGAAGAATGCAACACTGCGCCTGAAGCCCATCATAAGATAGGAAGGACGGAAAACTTTCCCGAGGATCTCGGTTCATTCGTTCAGAAACATTTGGGGGACCCAGCTGTTGATGTACGTCCACTAACAACTCCATGATCTGCATCGCAAGGTTCTGAACAACCGCAGGGCTTCATCCCCAGGTTAAAGCAGCACCTCCTTCCCAGGATCAGGGCGTACCTTGCGAAGGCAAACGGATGGGAGGTAGACGGAAATTCCCCCTTACTCAACCCTGATGAACCCCTCGGAGATTGGCGAGCGGTTGTTCTCAAACTTGATAGGTTCTACAAACATAATACCATGCATGTTAACTACACAACCTATGACGTTCGGCGAGGAGAAGACGTGATTCATGTGGGGACTTCGCGCGGCGATATCATGGTACTCAACCCCGCATTTGTGGAGGATGCGAATGAACATCCCTTCTGCTATGCACGTGTCCTTGGTATCTTCCATGCGAACGTTGTCTATCTCGGCGAACAAAACCTGGATTATCGCCCACAGCGACTGGAGTTTTTGTGGGTGAGATGGTATGGCATTGAGCGGGGCGTCCGGTCCAGTTGCAAGGCTTTGAAACTCGATCGCATTCGCTTCCCACGCATGGTTGACAGCTTGGATGCATTTGAGTTCCTCGACCCAATTGACGTCTTGAGAGGATGTCACATTGTTCCTGCGTTTTCCCGAGGGCGGGTGCATCCCGATGGCAAACCTTTCTCAAACCTTGCCCAAGATAAAGATGATTGGTCCCTGTACTACGTCAATCGGTACGCTGATGCAGTTTAGTCTCGTTCCGAGCGGCACTCACGTATCCCTTTAGTTTTGTGGACCGGGACATGGTGATGCGCTATCATTGGGGATCCGGGGTGGGACACACGTATGCCTATGGCACTCGCACCGCATCGGAGGAACGCGGATCGCTGGCTGCAGCCAAGGCGGGGGCGGAATCGATGCCAGACGAAATCAATGATCAACAAAACAGCCGTAGTCAAGGAGGAGTTCAACCCCCAGTGGAAGATGGGTATAGCTCAGATGGGAGCTCAATGGGTGAGGATGATATGATATTTCGGCACGATTCTGATGGCAGCTTGTCTGAGGATGATGATGAAGAGTAGTTGAATTTGGTATTTCATTGCAGAGGTGATGACTTCAATGTTTATCCCAGTCATTTGGTTGTGGCAAGTGAGGAGCTGGCGAACTTGTTGACTTCACAAGGTGTACTTGTGCATCTGTTATTACTGCAGTTCGTTTTTCGCCTGACTACCAAACTAGATGCCTACGAACGCATATCTTTGAGGCTCGATCGCACTGACAACTTCAAGCCCATTTCTCGCGCACAGCTATCGCCCGATCATGCAGCCGACCACGTTCTCATTCTTGAAAAAGCTCCGGATCTGTTCCCCACCTGCTTTGGCATCATGACATTGAATACAAGGCTGAATGCACTGTGGTGCCATTGACCTGAGATGCATGTGGAATTGCTGATATGAGTACTATGCTACTTTATGGACAAGATATTGCCATTACCATTTACTTTAACCCTACTCTGGACATCATGCATAAATTTGTGAATCTACCTTGAACCTTATGCAATGCGACAACCTTACTGGCATATCCCATACCCATTTCCGGTCTGCATGATGTACATGTAGAAAATTTGCTCAGTTCATGACTACAACTATAACAAAAAAGGCGGTGCATAGGGATTGCAAGGTAAATCTAATATTCCAATGAAGGGCCATCTAAACCTTTGAGTTGCTCTGCCCACGTGAGCATAGCCCATTCCTGATGGGCACAATCTTGCTGGTATTGATGCAATTGAGGTTTGGATGGTCATAAGCAAGTGCTGGATCAACATACCTTCAGATGGTACTGAAAATCGGAAAGAAGGTCATCCAGGATCAGGTTGGGGTGTGAGGCATCCCTCATTCTCCTCTCCCACATGGCAACCCAACCTGGAGGCAAGGAATGGTGACCTCTTCCATATAACTTGAAGCCTGCACCTATAATTGGTATATGTAGGCCTAGACCTAGACGCATTGCACTTCGCGCACAACTGAGGAACGAATCCTTCTGCTCTTCCGTGTAGCTGCCTAAACATAGAAGGCGATCGAATGTACCAAAGGAATTACCTTGGCCACTAGGAAAAGGATAAGGCGACATATTCAAGTCTCATAAGTTGTAACTTGCCGAACATCTCTTGAACACCTTTTGCAGACTCGGAGGGCCCACTGAAAGTAGAGCAGATCACAGAATTCACTACAAATCTAAATTCAGGAAGCTCAGTGACTGATGAAGTATACCGAAAGGTGGAATGTACTGAGCAGTGTGGGGTTGCCAGGAATTTGACCCACTTCTGGGGAGGATATCCGGGAGGAGATTGTGGAGCATGGGATCTATCTAGTGCAGCTCTCCATATTTTGTCAGACCTACTACCCATGAACTCCCAGAACATGTATCTGTTTATCTGGCAGAAGGACAATAGTGTTCTTGGGTAAAGGTAGGACGCGATCTAACAACGTTAGTACTAAATAAGTTTCATAGCACATGTTATTTACTCCACTTACTTCGAACAATATCTCAGGCGAGAATGCTGGAGCACTGAGGCACATTGTGTAGAGGCGGGGTGCATTCAAGTTGAAGGAAGTTTCAACTTTCGTGGACAAGAATTGTAGTTCAACTTCAGGCTGCGTTATATTTGGCAATGTTTTGGTACACGGTTCGCCATGACTTGACTCGGAATTCAAGTTGAAATAGATCCGAGCGTTCGCCTCACCAAGGCGAACGCTCAACCCATTTGACTCTCCTCGCTGCAGCATCGAACACTTCAAGTTTGTGAGTTTCTTTCACGATTGATCATTGCCAAAATTTCTGGGTGAAACACTGTGCGTTGCCCAGAGACTTGACACGATGTCGGTCGCATCCTGGTTCACTGTGCCACTTGTAAGCCCTCTGAAGCCCAGAGGCAATGAACAAAGAAGCCATGTTTCCCTCGCTCAAGCTTGTTGTGAGACCACACCGCGTCGTCTCGAATACATTGGCCTGCCGTATTCGATTTTCTAGGTTAATGGCCCATGATGACTTAAGGACGCCATTTCTTGCATTGTATCTTATCATTCTCACCCTTTTTTCCCTCCAGATAACTATGGACTAACTTTTGGATCCGTGGGTTCTTCTTCACACCAAAACTTTCCCCAATCGTATGGACGGTTGTCTTCATTTCTTTACGAGCTTCCTACTGATTTCAGCAGTAACGTCTTTAGATGGTTTGTTTCGAGCCACTACCCGCGATGGGCGGATCGTTATTATAAGCCCTGATAGTAGCCGCCTCTTTGACCTAGCCTTTTCCTTCGGTTTGGGTGACGACGAGCTCCAGATGGCCTCCGGATTACCTAGACAATTACGGATCTATATCCTGTCTACGGTCGCGGCCACCTGCGTAGGATGATCCCATGCAAATCATCTACTTTGGTGGATGAAACTGCCCACTGCGGTTGAGCTTCTTGTGGGTCAGACGGTATGGTGTCGAGTGGGATGCTCGCCTCCCGTCTATGGTCAGAGGTTCGGATGCATTTGGGATCCTCAACCCGGCCAATTTCTTGAGAGGGTGCCGCATTGCCCCAGCATTTTCCCGGAGCAGGGTGCATCGCGATGGAAAGCTCTTCTCAAATCACACACGATCGAAATCTTTAGTTTGCCTACTATATCAATCGGTGCGTTGACCTCGTTCGTGTTTTCCTAGCAGGGCTCTCATCTGCCATTAGTAGTTTTGTAATGGTATATTCCTTGCTGAAGGCACTAACAAGCTCACAGCGACTGTGCACACGTTTATGTCAGTAGATACTCCTATAAGCCGTTCGGAGATAGCGGGTTTTGCTGTAGCGACTGCGCGCTCAGCTCTGAAATGCAATTAACTCTTGGGTACCAAGTGGTAGTCCTGCCACAGTCGCGTTGCACTTCAACATCTTGACCTTTGGTATCTCTGGCAATTTGCAGCTTCGGGTTGAATGGTCAATGGGACTAGTATGCGGTGTCAGTGCAATCATTTTCGAGAGATAGGTGCGCGACGTAGGGCTACGCACGTCCTCGAGAGAACTAGTTCCTGGAGGGAGCGCACCCGGGCCTGAATCAATTTCAAAAATTTGATCAGCTGTATACGCCGCTGGTCGGCCAGTAATTTCCATGGTGTGAGTTGTTGTCTTTTGTATGACTCCGACACGGCTTCTTATGACTCCGACACGGGCTTCTGGTCTTAGTCTTATAAAGGAAGGTCATCATCAACACTTAAGTTCTCGACAGCATGATACAATCCTGGTTGAGGAATCTGATGAGGTGTTTTTTTTGGCATTGCCGGCCCCTACGTCGGACGGCCCATGCTACAGAAAGGTATTTTAGCCTTCTTCTCCACAGGCAGCTCACATTTCTTTCAACTTATTTAGTGCTGTACCACAACTAGCAGAAGAGCTCCGAACCGTAGATGGTGAGCCGACGGATCGTGTAAAGGGGAGCAGGTTTGTCTTGTTTGCTATCCCCCGGGTACCAGCATTCGTTGACATGTGTCCTAGCAATTCAGATGCCAGCGTGAAGCTGACTTTGTTAGAAAACATGGTGGTGATTGGTGACAATGCCGAACCACGAGATCTTGCGAGGCTGAGACCTGCTCCCGAGGGATGTCGACATTGTCAAGTGAGGGTTGAATTGCACCTTCCTAGAAACGCGAGACTATAGGAAAATCTGTAGTAAATAACTACACATTGATTAATAGTAACAGTCAGAGTTAGCGATTCAAGGGCGATTCACGTTGGGGATTCATCAGTGATTCAGAGACGATTCAACAACTGAAAAAAATTCCGAATCGTTGAATTGCCTCCAGAGGCGATTCGACATCCTGAATCGCGATTCACTTGACAATTCACATCCTGATGAGTCTTTCATCTACTATTTTAAATATTGACCCGAAATAGCACTTTTTTTGATGCGTACTTAATCGACATCTGGAAAATTGACGGTCAGAGTATTCTAGGTGATTCACCAAATTCACACAGCATAATCGGATCCGAATCGTGGCTGAATCCCCAAGTGAATCAGACTCGAATTGCCAACCCTGACTGTCACTATTATACATATTTGGAGTTATTTGGAAATTGCTCATGACTCGGATGAAGTAAGCTTTGTTCAAGATCCGGACTTGGACTGTCACTCACTGGCAGGTACTTTTGAACTTGAGTGACTCGAACTTGACTTGGGAGTTTAGGCTGCTACATCTGGATTCAAATTCTTCGTACTAGGGTGAGTAAAAGTTGTGTCTACCTTCTCTCCTGCGCTGTCTATCTCAGTCGCTTCTCCCGCTGAGACAAGCCATGGATTTTCTGGGTGGAACGCTGTGCGTTGCCCAAAGATTTGACATGATGTCGGTCACATCCTGGTGCTCACTGTGCCCAGGCCATTTGTAAGCCCTCTCAAGATCAGAGGCAAGGAACGACAAGGTTATGCCTCCCATGTTCAGCCCTCAAAGCTTGTGGTGAGATCATGTCGCGTCGTTTCCAACATACTGGCCTGGCCTGGATCCAAATTTCTAGATTACTGGTCTATGGGTTAAAAGATGACTGAAGTAAACCTTTTCTTGCACTGTATCACACCATTCTCACCCATTTTCAGTTGTTTCTTGTTTGAATTCTAGAAAACCATGGCTCCCAAGATAGCTGATGTCACTCCAAACATGCTTAGAGCAGATCCGTCGCTTCTTCTTCACGCCAAAACTTTCCCCGATCGTATGCACAGTTCTTTTTACTACCTTAAGCTTCGTGCTGACTTTGGGTATGTTTTTAGCAGTAACGTCATCGGATGGTTTATTTGGAGCTGTTACCCGCGATGGGCAGACCGTTGTTACAAGCCCAAATAGTAACCGTCTATTAGACCCTCCCCTTGGAGGTGATCGTAGCCTTTTCCTTCGGTCGAACCTTCGCTTTGGGGATGACGATGAGCTCCAATGGCCTCAGCCTTTCCTGGACCATTACGGGCATATATCCTGCATACGGACGCAGTTGCCGAAGGATGATCCCTTGCACATCATGTGGGTGTTACCAGACCGCCATGACTTCATCTCTGAGGATGGGATGGTGGGTGGGATTGGCAGGTTGCACTGCGTATTTCTTAGCAGCATTACGCGCTTGTGGGATGTTCTTCTTGACCGAGCGATGTTACCCAAGTTCAGCAGCATACAGTTGGTTTCAGAACTAGTATCAGTACTCAAACTTCTGTTACACCATCTGGAGCACATCTCTACCACGTTCCGCAAAATGCAGATCACCGTCCGTGAGACGCAGAGGATCTTTCTGGAGCTGCAAGCACTCCTTGACTTTGAAGAAATCTACCGACCTCGAATGACTCTCCCTCCTGTATCGATCCCTGCGAAGGTCGTTGGTGCGTATACGACCGATCTCAAAGTTTGTGATGCTCTGTTCCGGGCTGGCATTCCGGTCTGGTTACTGAGGCCATACACTGCGCTTCAATCCATCCGGGTGAGGGCGATTGCGCCTCTCCAAGCCGCCCATGGCATCATTCCCCTCGACCCCCCTTCTGGCCCTGTACATCGCACGATCTATATAGGATCTGCAAATAAACTCGACAAATATATTGCCATTGCACGCTATGTGCGCGAACTACTGCAGTTTCCAGATCCGTTTGGATGTGTCCGTGCAAAACCGTTCATAGAACCTCCACCTTCGGCTGGACTCTCCAGCAATGAAGCGGCTTCCGGCTCGCGACGATTTACTCCATGTGAAACTTTTTTATGCTGATCCTATCTTACCAGCTAATTCTTACTTCAGATGCCAACCGCCCTCGTAATCCGAAGTTGAAAGACACGAGAACTCCCCCGGGAGGCAGAAACAAGTTTGAAGACCCCGTGAGCCCCATCTACCCGCCTGCAATTCAAGCCTGGCACCAGGCAGCTGCAGAATTTAATACAGGAACTGCAAAATTTGTCTGGGAACTCCTTCCCACCGACCTCGGCTACATATTCCCTGAGCCTGCTGGGTTTGTCTCTGTTACTCCGGAGCGTCAGGAGGTCATGTTCCGTGGGTGGCTGAAGTATCGGAAGGTCATGATATATCGCGTTAGTGCTAGTAACTTCAGCACTCAGCCTATGCCTCAGGGGCTTTGGCGTGACTTTTTGACCTTGGAACATGTGCAGAACTTGAAGCGCACCTCGGCTAATGGGGTGGCTGATATGCAACGCAGTGGTCCTTCCCACAAACAAAAAACAGACAACAAGAACAGATCAAGCTCTTCAGGGAGTGCAGGTCGCTCTCCTGAGAATACAAGGAGCAGCAAACATCGAGAACTGGCTGCAGACTTCTTACGGGGTTGTCTCAATGCAGTGGAGGGCGTTGAACTGGTTGATTCAAATGGAGAGCTGAAGTGGAATGGTGAAGTTTTGGAAACCCTGGATAACTCAATTCGTGAGGAGATTCTTTGGGAACTTGCTGAGCTGAATTTCCGCTTTGAGTTGCTTGCCCTGGATGCGCGTGCGACTGGTCATCGCCCCGGCCCTGATCGTCAACAGTTGATAACTTCATGCTTTCCAGGTGGCAAGGGTGGGGTTGGATCGCTGCTTGTAGCTGATTTGGGTGCAGCTAATCATGGCCTTGCAAGTGAAAATTGGGAGGAGAAGGCGCCTTACTTGATGGTGCTAAAGAAGATAATGGCGACGTGGCAAGGGACGCCACTCCCCATCATTCGGGTTACAAAGTATGCATGGTCTAAGCGTGAAATCGAGGACCTTGAGGTTGCGATTGCAACATTTTATGTTCAGTCTTTTTATAACAATTTCCGACGTGCGCCGGTTGTTCCTCGTGGTCTTTCACATCAACCTTCACTGTATTGTGCCCCGCCACCTCCGAAGATCACTGTCATGGACCCCCTCCCAAATATGTTCTATGATGTCTCAGCTCTCTCCCTCACTTCTGATACTTAAATGTACGTCCTGTTGCTGTAGGCCAACTACAGCGCTGATCCTGTCATAGATGCTTGTATGCTATATGATTTCAAATTCAAAAGATCTTTGTTGCGTGTTTGATGGGGTGATGCCTACCTGCCATCCAATATATTTTCTGCTGACCCAATGCAACTGGTTTGTTCTTCTATTCCGTTCTCGTGGTTGGGTGTATCTGTTTGTGAACTGTTCCGATACTAACATACCAAAGTTATGTGGTTTTCTTCTGGTCACGGCGCTCTTAGAGGAACACTCGGTTTGCTTCAGAAGATTCGGCACCAACCTCCTGGAGCCTGCATTAGCAGAGCCTTGCTATTCTGCTCTCGTATTTTCCACAGAGATGCACCAACTTGTTCTATTCATAACAGTATAAGTTCGCTCCTTCATGGGTGAATGATAGCGCATCCATCCACATTGCCAACTTCGGGAGCATTCGCAAATCAGTGTTTCAAATTTACATTCACTTCCTGATAGCCTGGACATCGAGAGTGTTGGTTCAGCTGTTCATCTCCAGTCTGGGCTGCGGTCTGCAGCGATGACCAACGGAAAACCTACAACTTCTACGCTGATACCAATGTTCTGGTGGCCAAGAAAGCAGCGTCGATGGTGATGGCTGTTAAGGGACTGTGCAAAAAGGTTGAGATCTACAATGGATGAAAAGCTCTGAGATGTTGAAAACAACCTGCCCGCAGGAAACCCCTATTATCTTCATTCAAAATGATGACCGGGAGAGTCAGAGGCTGGTGCGAAAGAGAGCAGAAAGGGACCAAAACCAAAAGAGCAGCCTAGTGATCAAAAGGACGTCGGCGACCAGACGGCCTCAGATGTTGTCGAGGGACACGCGGACTTTTGTCTGTGCTGTATATGGAAAGCCCCGGGCGGGCCCTGAAGCTGCAGGCGTGAGTGCAAGGTGAAGAAGCGAGAGGAGAAGTGGAGGAGTGAGATTATGGTGATGCTAACGCTGAAGCTGGGAGAGGGATATCTTTGCGGATGACACTGGCAAACACCATGCTAGGAAAGGTTATTGCGCATGACAACGCGGAGGGGTGTACAGGCGAGGTATGCATTGGGTGATAAAGATACGGGTGATATGATGGCGGTGACGACAGAATTACACTCGGTCTCGTGCAAGTCGGAGCAACAATTGCTAAAATCAAGTCTGCGAACGAAGAGGGAGTTCCGAGAGGGTTGCGGGGGGCATTTCTAGAAGCTCTGAGGCATGCAAAAAGGACTCCGTGAGGGAAAGAGCAATTGCGGATGTATCGCATACCAACAGTGGGCGGATCGACCGTAGTCGTAAGACCTCATCCATCGTCTTTCATTTACATCTGTTGTTTAACGCCGCGAGACTACGCTCTCGCCTTGTCCTACAAATCATCACAAGTCTTGATATTTTCATCACCTCACCTATCTTTGGTGCAACTTGCAACCAATTCTAACTACCTTTCCGGCGTCTAACACTACAAGAGGTTTTCTACGATTGTCGTGCATCTCGCCCATGCCTTCCACATTGCGATCTGGATGCTTGTGTTCATTCAGTCCATTCGACATAACAGCAGAGTTATCCGACGAAACCATCGAAGAACGGATCTCGATGGTTAGACGGGAACGGTATCTGAGGTATAGTGGGGTAAGTGTTAGACTTGAAACTTAGTGGATTATTCCGTCTGACCGGTGCCTGCCAGCTACTTACCATAGCAGGGTAAGTTATACAGGCGCATGGCACTGGTGGCGTGTCTGCTCGCCTTGTTAGGACTCACATTTAATATGTCATTGTTGTGGGAGTATCACTTTGCTAGTGCCTCTTTTATGAGGGTAAGTGGTGATTGGCGTTACGTGGAATGATAGTTTTGGATGAATGCCCCAGGAACAAGTACGCGACTTCAATCGCTTTTGGTTCAGGTCGCGTTTTCCAATCATCCTTCTTGTTGGCAGCTCACTTTCGTTGATGGTCTTCATCATCCTGGCCTATGTTGAGGGTGAGGGACTGAATGGTTTACTTGGCCTCGTCATGATTTGGTTCGTGGTAACGCTGGATCTCTGGTTCTGGTGTGGGTCGAAGGTCATCGCTATCCTGCGCTACATAAAGGATCGATCTTGCTATGCTATTGGGAGTCTTTTGAGCGCTGCTGAGAGCTTCGAAAACATGGCATGATGATGAGACCTCGAGAACAACTAATTGTGGCCTATTTCATGAACTTATTTTCCGCCAACACCCTATAGGCTCACTTTTTGAACTGTAAACTCGACTTCTACCTTCTTGGACCTGTACGTACCTGCCTTTTACCATGTACATCCCTACTAGTCATTCCTCACAATGGTAATAACTTCGATAACTAAATGGGACGAATAGCACCAAGACCCCATCCTGGAAAACAAACTGCCATCATCGGCATAGGGCGTTTCGTTGCTGTATATGATCGAAACGATCGCATGGGCGGCATAGCATACCGAAGTACATCTTAATTACTATGTCAAGCAAGTCACAACGCTGAATTTTCAAATTACCAGGACGCTTGATAAGTATGCCGTACAGTGTCGCCTGTGCACCCTAACCTTTGCGTGTGAAATACGCTCAACGACGACGGGCGTAGTGTATAGTTTGACTGCATAACGGACTTGCGCGTTTTGCCGCATCCGCTGTGGCCGTGAGAAGTAGATTCATGCACAAGTTTGGGCGTTGATTGTAGTTTGTCAATATCCTCGGTTCGTTCGCTCTTGTTTACGCCTGCCGCTTACACCTGTCGTTTGCGCCTGTCGTTCATCACCCTCCTTAACACCTATTGTCTCATGCTGTAGAGTCTTCTCCAGCCTCCTCACCCCCACCTAGCCTTACCATTGCTTTCCAGTTTTTTTCTACTCCAGGTATGCAAATGCTCTCAGCCTTCAGCTTATTGGGGGTCTGACACTTCACAGCCAGTATCTTTCTACAGCCTCACTGCTGTTGCTTTCTATCAGGTATGCTTGGTTCAATTTCATTTTAGTTTCTTGCTGAAGCTATTGTAGGCATCCTTCACCATCATGCCATCATCTGGAAACATTCCAGTCCTACTCGCTCCCCATGAAGAACCAGAAATGACGCCAGCAGATGGAACACATCAAGACGCCCCTCCAAATGCTCCTCCAAACGCACCTCCGGACGCCCTTCCAGATGCGCCTCCAAACGCGCCTCCAAACGCGCCTCCAGGCGCCCCTCCAGATGCGCCTCCAGATGCGCCTCCAGACGCGCCTCCAAACACGCCTCCAGACGCGCTCTCACTACTTCGACAAGAACTGACTGGCTTAGGCGCAGCGGTAAGTGATTCTTCTAGATTTGAATTATGGAATAGATGCTCAACGACTGCCACCCGACAGTTGTTATCATTTGCCCTGTAAGTCACGCCACCTCCCATACTCCATCAGATTTGCTGACCGAACTACTTAGAGGGGCAATGGCGTTCTTAATGCGCCAAGAACTAACCATCTCTGCAAAAATTACGGGTTTTTTGACCTGGGCGATTGCTATTTTGGGCCTCAACTTGGACGTCTGGCTCATGGTATGGTACGGCTTCGATCAGAGTTTTGCCTTCGTACGTTATGGACTTTTTTCTCTACATTCTCTATCTCACTGATTTTCGCGAATGGTCCAGCCAGCAGCGGGCGCTTCCACGCATCGTTTGATTCGATTCCGGCTGCCGGCCATGTGTCTTCTCGCCTCCTCGACTCTGTCCGCCACGTTCCCCTTTCTGATAATTTTCGCCAACAAGCAATACATGGCAGTAGGCTTATTCTGTCTCGTCGTCGTCGTGATCGCCCTCCTTTACACATCCGAATTCTGGTTTTTGTATGCCGCAAAGGTCGCGCACATCTCTCGACGCATTGGGTCTTTCATTGGTGGCGCTAGGGGGATTCTCGGGCATAATGTTGGCGAGGGTGTGGAGGTACAACAACTCCATACCATTAATATGGTTTAACGTTGCGCAGTATCATTTCTTGGACATTCATTTACATTCTTCTCCTACCTTTTCCCTTGTGCTTTCATCTGTCTTGTATATCTTGGAACATTATATCACTCAATGTAACTAAACTTTCTCATTCAGCAGATAAACTAATTCATTGGGTAGTAGTTATAATAAAGATTGTAACAAGCTATCTAATGAGGATGGGAAACAGACTGAGGGAAACATTGGAAAGAAAACCAACATGTGGGTGAGGTACAAGGTTTGACCAGATAAAATTCAGACTGATTAGGGATGACCATTGTGGAGACAATATTGGTCCAAATGATCATGATTGAAAAGACCTGCAGAAGAATGCTGTTAGTTGTTCAGAAACTGGCAGGCTGGCGATTGTGTATATTGTTTTCTAATGTCGGAACATCTATTACAATTCAGACATTATCTCATCAACTCCGCCTGGTCATACCAGCACAGCCCCAATTTCGTGATGTTGAACAGGGCCTCCGACATCTAACGACTCGATCCCTGTGTTACAAAAGATGTTCATTGTTAGTTTCCTGTCGACTAGTTACTCTAGCAATACAGGGTCCCGTCACTAACTACAAGACTCTCGTAAGATCTCT
>QLOJ01002015.1:0-23783 GCA_003313625.1 Tricholoma saponaceum | reverse complement strand
AAAAAGTTCAAGAAGGTATGCAAAATCTTATGTTGAACGGGCGGCGCTGATTGCTTAATGTAGAAGGAAGATTTCACCCCAGGATCGAAGATTGAGCTTGTAGTCACTGAAGAAAATGACTATGGGATGGGCCCCAGTGAGAATGCCTTCACAACAATCTAACTTCGAACGTGATAACTAACGCTGAGTGCAGCATATTGGAAAACGGGGAACCCCATAAATCAATCCCAAGGTGACTTCGCCCATACTGAGAAACAGATCGAAGTCAAAGCCGAAGCTCAAAGGCAGATTGCCCCCAAAGGGAGGAGTCAAGCACTGATCATTAACGACTCCGACGAAGAAGACGAGTTATTTGCTCGTCGTAGGGGTAAAAGTAGAGCTTCCTCCAGAGCAGGGTCAGCTACTCCTGCTCTTGCGAAAAGGACTACCCGATCAAACCCATTATTCCTGAATTCTGAGGATGAGGATGCGATACAAGAGGAAGTTGAAGCTCAACTTGCGGCGAGCGACGATGACACGCAGACGCTTATGTCCAGTGCGGGAACAACTACTCGATCGAGGGCGAAGGCGCCACTGAAAACGAAGAAGCCAGCTGCTATACTTGCAGATGATGATAGTGATGATGGAGTATTCAAGGGATTTAGGAGCAGGAGGCAACGATAACCTGATGGGGTTTCGCTAGCTTGTATTAATTTTTCTGTTTAACAACTTTCCTGCTCGCTTGGTGTGCATGTTTGCCTACCTGACAGGGACAGGTACTGAACTGTGATAACTTCAGGGCGTTCATAAACCTTCGGACCCTAAGTCCCGAAGAAATGATCTGCATGTCCAGACAGGTCCAGACCGGATCTCGGCGTTCACCAATCTGACATCCTGCATACCTTTTTGTAAATCGCAACTTAGATTCATGCTTCCATTAACGGTATAGTCCCAACGTAATTAATTATCGCCCAACATTGGCAGGTACAAGACCATTTAGTGCTTATTTAATGTGCCTCAAATTCGGTTTGCTGGTGGGGAAGAGATACAAATGATCTACCTACAAGATGTACCCAGCTGCACTCAGAGCTTGGACAAACGGCCTTACTGTCGCCGGATCTGCCGCCGAGAGCATAGCCTTCAGCTGTTGTCCCTGTCTCTTGGACAGTAAAACCAACTGCTCCCCGAGATACTGTTGAGGATCGCGAATATATGCTACAGGGTCGACTTCAACCGATTCTGATGCAGCTAGTTTTGAATATGCAGCTTGGTAACCTGCCGTCTGTTCTTCGTAGTCAATGTCCGTGATCCCAGCATGGGGGTCTTCATCGCTTTTGATGCTAGTGAGGTATTGAGGCTCGCTGAAGAGTTTTACGAGGGAGGTGAATGTCGCAGGCCTGTCAAGAAAATTTATCAGGCACAGTTGAATTACAGGGAGTCAGTGATAACTTGCCAGGCACGGATGCTCGGTTCCTGCAACATGAATGTGCTCTGAGTGAGCATGCGAGTAACACCGACAACGGTGATCTTCCGGTCTTTGTGTGTCATTTTTGGAATTTGAGGAATGACGAAATTGCCTAGGATCTGTGACCATAATCTAGGAAAACACATCACGAACCTCAATATTGAAACGTGTTTGGAGCGTAAAAAGGACGTACTGGGGTTGAATCTCTTCGATCGTGCGTATAACGTAGTCGGGTGTGAGACCCTCAACATTAATAGCCATTGTGAATAACAAAAATCGTGTAAAGCTGTACACAAACATGTCCGTTTTGCTCGTTTGCATCCGTGTTAACAGTGTCATGATGACTGCCTTCATGTACTGCCTGAGGTCATTTCTACAACAAGTAAAACGTCTCAGTGACAGTGGGATCAATTAGCATTGAAACATCCCGTACGGTTTAACGTTTTGAACAACGGATTGCAAAAGCTCAAAACCCCACGCATCATTGAGCTTTGAAGGGATCAACCGCTGCTGCACGACAGCAAGAACGGAGGCTACTTGTCCCGCACCAAGCATCTGTGCGCTGTCCCGCACCAGGAATGCTTTCAAGAGCTTTACCAGTCCGGGGATGCTGCCTTTTTGTTGCCAGATAGCGGGAGTGAGCAGGAAGGGGAGGAGGCTCCGATACTGAGCTGGGACTTCAGCAGTCTGCAGTTCAAGCATTTGTCCGAGAACTTGGAAGACGTAGGGGATGTATTCTGGGGGTATAGAAGAGGTATTAGATTCATCATATTGGTTCATTAGGAATGTAGGTGCGCACGATCAATGTCTTGTTGAAGGATAACAGTGAAGGGGCCAAAGAGTGCCTGCTCAAACGTCGGTAGTGTCGCCGGGTTTCCGCTCACAATGAACCTATACCAGCCGTAGATGAGAAAAGGCATTAATAGACATGATTAAAAGAGGCACCTCATCAGACCAGATATGCTCTCAAATATAAACTGATCAAAACGCGGATTGCTAGGATTTTTCGAGATGACGCCGAGGATAGTCACCAATCGCGCCAACATGCGTTCATATCCGGGCGTCAGTGTTTGACGTGCTGTCAGGATAACCCGCATCAAGCCTAAATGCGAAAAAAAGAATGTTATTAATTGAAATCAGTATAACGGGAAAAGCGGGTACATTTCATCAGATGGTCGTTCTCCGCAATCTTCTCTGCGGTTCCTGCAGATTCGATTTTGGTCAGGAGAGCTTCAACCAGATTCAAAGCGAATTCATGGATATCTGCTTGCGCAAAGCTGGGATGGTTATACGGTGTTAATCGTCAACACATGGGAGAGCATATGATAAGCCTACACAAGTTGGTTGCCTTGCTTGATGAAGAGGATGCGCTCGATAG
Organism: Tricholoma saponaceum; assembly: GCA_003313625.1. Lineage (NCBI taxonomy): Eukaryota > Fungi > Basidiomycota > Agaricomycetes > Agaricales > Tricholomataceae > Tricholoma > Tricholoma saponaceum. The sequence continues at coordinate 20,961 of QLOJ01002015.1, read as the reverse complement.
TGATAGCAGCATAGGTATATGTCACATAGTTGTCGGAAGCAAGGTGGCGAACAAGGAGGGGTAGCACAGAGAGGAGTTGAGGTTTGGTAAGCTATAGTTGATCAATGAGCAATTGGAAGCAGTGCATGAAAGAAAGTGGACGAACTTGGTTTCGGAACGTGTACAGGAAGCGAATGGCATCAACCTGCAGAATTGGATGCACAGTCCCAGGTACGGCCTGCAAATCTTGAAAAACATGGTCCGAGAAGAATTTGACCACATCGACGAGCGCATTGGTCGAAGTTACACCATGCTACAAAACAAAATGAGTGTCATGAACCAGCGCCCCAAAAGCACCTACCTGAGATGTAGAACCCCTTGTCGCAACCGCTGTCAGTAAGTACACTGCACTATCTTTTGCTTTCCAATTTTCCGCCTTGTTCGCCTCGTACTGGGACAGTCCCGACCCTATCCAGCCCCCGGCTACTTCAGTCGTCTCCGCTTCAGACCCGGAGCCTACAAGTGCCTGTAGTACGTCTGCGGCGGCCTGCCGGCGAGTGGCAAGGTCTGTGCCGGCTGACGAAAGGGCGAGATCCAGGCGGATGAACTCGAGAGGGTCATCCTCAAACTGCTCAACGTCGTGATCACGGAGGGCAACGTTTGGCACGACAACGCCTTGAATGAGGGAGGAGATAGTGTCGCGTGTGGAGAAGAGGGACCTGTAGAGCCCGGTCCGGATGGCGGTGGAAAGGAAGCGCAGGGATTGAGAAACGAGCTGTGAGGCGAGAAGTTAGTGTAGTGCGTGAGGAAAGGTAGGGAGCAACAGACGGAATCATCGGCTACACCTGGAAGCTTGTTGGAGCCTATGAGGTTCCAGACTGCTTGAACAAGGGATTCGACGATCGGTGTTTGAGGGAGTTGTTCGGGATATAGTTTGATAAATAGCTAGACGAGTATTACTGAGTGAAGAGAAGATGTTTGGGAACTATACCTCTGCGATGTCCAGTATCCCTGTTTTAACCTGGGATGTCAGGGATGGAGTTGCGTCGTCTGGCTGGAGCGAAGGGTTAGGATGATGTCATCAGAAACAAAGAAGAAAACACACATCAGTCTTGAGTTCAACTGGATCCCATGCCAGGAATGCATGGAACCATCCCGTCCCTGGAGCGAAGAACTCTGCATGTGCATCCTCAAGTGCGGGAGGTAGATCCTGACATGTAAAGTCGTAAAAGATGTCGACGAGTAGTACCATGGAATGTGCTAGCAGAGCGTAATTGGCGGGTGGGGTTGTGAGTGAAGGGTTCGGACTTGGGGTGGTAAGCAAAAGAGAAGCGGTTTGTCGGAAAAGTTGGAGGAAAGTTGACATGAATTTTGAGAGAACGAGGTTGATCTCGGTGAAGAGACGGTCAGATCGGACATGGGCACGCCATTGTCGGAAGATGGAATGTGCAGTTTGCAGTACTCCGATGTTGATATTGTAATCCGTTGGCGAAAGAGATGCTACCAGTTGCTGAAGCAGAATGAGATGACACCAGATGTAGTAAATGAAGTTGACAACTTACATCGATGAGATCCGTCCACCTGATTGGAAAATCGAGTTCGGCGATCAGGGAAACAGACTCTGCAACTTGTGCACGGATAGGTTTGTCTGCAGGAGTTGAGAGGGCGAGCATGGCTGGTACGAGCTCAGATCGCAACGCAGCCTTGTCCTGCTCTGGTATTGGTTGCTCATCCTGAATGAGAGTCAATGAACAAAGGATGGATGAGAGAATTAGAGAAAGCAAACCTCCTCCCATCTGTGCTTTGTGATGTTTTTTAGATATATACTACCAGACAATCGTATGGAACGATCCTGTGCAGGGTCGAGTACAAGACGTAGGAGATGAGACAAGAAACCTTGCTGCAAACCGAGTGTATTTAGATTCTGTTCAGCCTGTTTCCTGGATTCTGGAATGAGAGAAGCTTGGAGAAGAGCCGCCAAATCAGCCATCGATACAAACAGAATCGTCGAAATCGAATTTCAATCCAATCCACTCGACGCGTGCTCTTTGTTTACAAGTATTGTCACCCGTCGCGTAACTATAACAAGCCATTAAATAAATCTTACAAGTCCTCCTCCAAATCAACACCATCACACTGCTCTTCCCACTTGGGACGTGTATTATCAGGCAACATCCGCGCAAATAATAATGCAAGGCATGATAACATGAAGAGGATGGCGTACACTGCATAACCACCAAGAAGGTTATGCTTGACCGACAATGAAAAGAGAGAAGTCGCTATAGCTGGAGCTACGGCTTCCGTAATAGCTATCAGGGTGAAAGCAATGCCATTCATAGCGCCAAGGGACCCCCTGGTTGGCGCAGCAGCGATGATGTAGATGAGAGAACAGACTATAAGGTCAGTTACAAGTCAATTTATATCGCTGTAACCTGAGAAGTAGAACGCACTGATGCCCGTCTCCATGATAGAAAGTGGAATGGAGATGTATATCACGCCAGCCCACACCAGTGCAGATATCCCAAAACTTCGGGCACATAGATTGAGAATTGGAATAACAATCCATATGGTCATGCAGCTGAATATCGCCATGATAAATGTAAATCTTTCTCCCCAACGACGGATGACCCATGGGCTGCATGTGACGATAAAGAAAACCATGAAGGCGCGATAACCACCAAGGATATAACCAATATTGGCTGGATCTAAACCCAAGCCGCCTATTTCGCTAGGCATAGCAAAGAATAAAGGGACGAGAACACCCTCGCATGTGAACAGGAAGTTGATTGACATACGATTCACGATGGATATCACGACGGGAGGGCGTGCTAAAAGTTCTTGGACTGAATACATTTCGTCTGCGTCTGTTGACAACAACATGGATTGTTCATCTTGGGTCTGACGGGAGGACTTGACTAGGGTCTATAGTACAATGTGAGTTTGGAAGATAGTTGAATAGGAGGGTAAGATACCTCTTTAAAGAAAATGAAGACCACAAGGAGGGATACGATGGCAATGATCCCAACCACCAAACAAGGGAGGAAGTAGGGATATTGTTTCCAGAAGTCGCCCTTGAAGAGGGCTGGAAAACGGTGGGCTGGATTGGCAAGACTTCCACCAATCAGCGCACTGAAATGTCGCGACAATTTGAGGATGGCAAGATGACAAATAGGATGTCCCTCACCCAATACCCCCGCCCACTGACCATGAAACTAAACTCCATGTGACACCACTAGGTCGATTGGTCGAATCCGTGAGTTCCGCCAACACACTACCAAAAACGCCTGTGATCAATGAGTACACTTGAGAATGAAGAGTTTTCTTGAAAAATGGCACTTACTTCTACTGCCATCCAAAAGACCGAAGAGACAGCGGCTGGTGATGGATGTTGCCATTACCACAGGCAAACGGGATAGCCACGTTAGATGTCACGAACCTGGCGACTAATCCCCAAAATGTTCGTGAAGCACCAACCAATGGCATGCAAGTTGCCATCGCGGCCATGGCGAACATCAGGACAGGCTTTCGTCCAATTCTATCAGATAGACGGTTCCAATGCAAACATGTTATGGCAGATGAGACGTTGTACAACGAATCCTGGGTGAGTTGTTGATGGATCAGTAGTGTGATAAAATTAATTGGAGGGTACTATGAGTCCGACGTAATATCCAACTTTGCGCTTGTCTCCGCCGATAATATCCATTTCACCAACAAACTGATAACATGATTAAAATAAGCTAAAAACAGAGGGACACAAAGAGATCTTCACCTGATTGATGAATGGCAGGATGGATAGCTGTGATAATGCATCACAAATGTGGATGAGGAACGCATTTGCAAGTTGAGTTCGAGGCAAAGGAGTTCTGTGGTATACTGGTTCATGTATTTCTATTGGGAGTGGGAGATGAGATTTCCTCTGGGCTAGGGTACGGATGAAATCCATGAGACTTGGACAGTGGGCTACAGTGGGCTACTTCTAAGTAGAAGGCCAGGGCAACAAGATAAATAGAGCAGCTAGTGATCACGTTGTTGCACAGGACCGTTTCCCGGGCGATAACGTGTCATTCATACATTGCATCATACATGCATGATATGCATGTATCATTGTATGACTCGTGTGAGTCCGAGCTTCGATATGGGCTAGTCCGACATGAAGAGATCACATGTCATCGATCACATGTTATCGATCACATGTTATCAATCACATGTCATTATCTAGTTTTGCCTCTTTCCACCATGGTTGTTTCATTTCGTCGTAGAAATCTCTCTCGTTTGCTTTTTCTCTTTACTTTCGCTTTTTTCATTCGCTTGCTCTTCTTTCCTTCAGTTTCAAAAAAATCAGGTTCATCTCATTCTTCCTCCGAACATCAAATTAAAAAACATAATTTCATCGAACGTGCAACACGGCCAGACAAGTCCCTTAATATACAAAAGCACAAGTTTTTGCAGGCCCGTATGGGTCGAGATTATCGTGAAGGAATTTTGGGCCAAACTATCATGAACGGCGTCCGCGATTATTGGGAGCGCTTCCAAGAGCCATAGTACGTGAACACCTGGTCTACGTACATTACATATCTGACATGTCTTTAGTATTGTCAACCGGGAAACTTCATCTATGGATGCTCAGCATGTTGTTAGCTCCATTGACCAGCTACTGTCTCTAAATGGATGGGTCGCCGCTGCATGTCCCACTCTCACCCGTCCATTCGGACAGAACAAGTACGAGGGTGCATACGATGATCTCATTCGCGAGGACCACCTCTACTACATCGCTATTGTTATCCATTCGGCAGACCATTTTCTTGTCGACCAGCTTGCTGTCATCGTACAGATGGCTAAACGCTTAGGAACTAGCAACCTCTTTGTGTCCATGCTAGACTACGATTCCTCTGACTCAACCGAGACCCTAACGGATCTTTGTGAGGCAGTCTTGACCTTACTTGGCGTGCCATTCAGAATCAGGAGGGTTCCTGGAATGACCGAGGACCCGTCTGCAGCTTATTATCCGCTGGAGGAAGCTCACATGCGTAATTTGGTCCTGGAACCATTGAGGGAACTACACATTAACAGGAATATCAAATTCCATCGGGTAGTGTGGTTGAAAGGGTTTACTTGTCCAAATGACATTCTTGAGACCATAAAAGTAAGTTTTGTCAATGAGGCCGCGATGGTGTGTGGCATGGATTGGGCAGAGCATAATGGGTTCTTCATATTTTCCGACCGGTAAGTTCCAACACTACGTGCCACGTCAAGTCTTGACAGCTTTCAGGTGGCGGACACGAGATATTGAAGGCGATCAATTCCGACAGTCAAAGTCTTCTTCCAAGGATGCTGTGCCTCCTCGAGACCAACAAGGAGCCGCACGTTACGCCCAGCATCTCCCTTTCCAGGTCTTTTGCTGCGAAGCTGGAACTCACGTCGTCGACCCTGAGCAGTCCTATTACAAAGGTATCACCTACCGCGCTGGAACAGACTTCCAGAATCTAAGCAGGGCGGAAGGCATTCCACTCCGAGAACCCGATGCTCCGTGCTTAGATAGCAGTCAAGCCTGGTTCTGCCGCGACCTCTGGGTTCGTAGTGCGCGGGATGCAATGGAGGAGGTAGACAGGGCAAATAGTGGCGGAGTGATGAGAAGGCGGGATATCATTGAAGTCGCAGCTAGGGATCCTTTGATGGAGGAGAGAAGCCGTGGCAAAGGAAGGCGGGATGTCATTGGAGCGGATCCTTTGATAGGGAACAGGGACCGTGGAAAAGTACAGGAAGGTATAGATAAACGACAGGGGCTGGCGATCGACCCAGATGCCAACGTAGGCTCGGACTATGATGCAATGCCTGCAGAAGAAGGTGGAGAAGATGTACCTGCGCCTTCAGGGCCAGTGAGGTTGGCGATACCAAATTCTGTCTTTCGACCTGCGCGGATATTAGTGAATCCTCGGTGTCCAACGACGTATGCTGGTGTTAGTCACACGCAGCTCGCCTTGGATCTATTCGGTTCTGGGGACGACGCCAATGGTGGGGGAGGGGTCAAGAAATATGTTTTGGATGACTGGGAAGGCGCGCCAGAGAGTTTTGTTTGCCAAGAACAGCAGTCAGTCTCTGTGATATCCCTGTGTCAATTTCTTGCTAACTTTTATTCTTCAAGACAAACGGGTGGACGAAAAGCAGCTAAAACCCAGAGACGATTGGGATTTTCGATACATGATGAATTGAAACGACTACCATGACATTTGACTTTGGCTATCTAGACTAGATGTAAACAATAATTATGAATAATAATTGGGTGTCGTCGCGGCGACCTAGATGACTTGGTTGCAAACACTTGTATAATTTATAAATGACGACCACTCTTCTCTTGACTCACCTTCAAAATTCAAAGTTGAACATTCCTCTGCCTACTCTACTCGGAGCCCTTTCTCATCACCTTTCCGTTGATCTTTACTCGCCGGCCCCATTGGCAGCAGCAACTGTATCCTCTCCTTTTTTCCTTGCCCACCCTCAAACCCATGAGAAACTGCAGGGGCTTTGGGGCGTTTTCAGACTCGCCGTGAATGCTAGACACCAGGTGCTTGCGCAAAATCATGAAGACAGATGGACCGTCACAAAAGCGATCTTTTCTAGAAGTGTACAAAGTGGGGTGGAGGCATGGGTCATAGAAGTAATGAAGGGCCTACAAGGCGGACGAGCAGTGTTAAGGCTCAGCTGTCTTGTTGGCCTCTTGCTGGGCCTTATGGACTTGGGAGGCGTATACGGAGAGTTTACACAGGTTCAAGACGAGATCGTCGTTGCACTAGCGGAGGTCATGGACACCCATGCTCAAACCGTGACCGCCAGTGATTGGGAGAAGGAGTTCCAACCTCTTGAAGATGGTGCGGTTCATACAAACATACGAACTATGGAATTATTCATATGAGCATATTCTTACAGACACATCCCTGTCGCTGGCCCTCATTCTAGCTTCACAATCACTACCACTCCTTCCAATAGTAAAAATACAAGCACTACCCCTTCCGCATCTTAATCATATCTTGACTTCAGCCATCTCATCCGCCTTTGCCCAGGGCACCTTCTTGTCTTCGTTGCCAAGGTTTATCTCGGCGGAACCGATACATATTCCAGTATGTCCTTTGCTATATATTACAACGCTGAGACTACTGATTCTACATACAGAAGAACGGTTCATTCGCTCACTCGATTCAAGAAATAGTGGCCACACCAGTTATGTCATCAATAGCCGGACTATCAAAGTTGACAGCCTTAGTACTTGGGACGCTAATAAATTCGTCTGGTGGAGGTCTACGAGAAGCCGGAGAGGCACTCGAAATGTACAAGCAGATGGCGAGGAGGGTTGAGCAAGATTGGAAGCGAAGCAAGTTATCCATGGTGGTGAACGATGATGAGATAGGCATGCTAGGTTTTCAAATTCGGGTCGGACACATGATGATATTGTTCTTTTATTAGCGCCCGACACGAGAGACCTAATGAGGACAGTTTGGTTGCTCCTCAAAACACTGCTATTCAGCACCATCATGGTAGCAGATGGAGTGCTCGAAAATGTCGTCTTCGTCAGGCCATGCCCTCCGAAACATCAGGACATGCTTCACGTTACTGCCCAGAGCTTCGCGGAGACCGTCCTACGCACGCTATTCCACATTTCATTTGTGGTTTCTCAGTTCGGGGGCGTGATTGCCACTGCTGCAAGTGAGGATCCTGGATTCAAGGAATTGCGGAAAGTGTTCTACCTCGCTATTGATATCCTTTCCTCGGAGCAGCTTCTGCACGAACATCGAATACTCGAACCAGGTGAAGTTTGCGAACGGTTCGTGAGAGAGTTGATAGACGAAACGACAAGTCCTTCTGGTGAGTGTCCTTCTGTGTGTTTCGCCTCTGTTCTGACGATGTGACGTAGTTTCCACCGAAGGAGCAAAGGGCAAAGTGGGCCCCTTTGAGCAAGCGAGAACGGCGTACACTTTTGCATGCATTGAACAACTTGTATCTCTGCTGGGCGAGCAGTGCCTAAAAGACCATGTTTGGGGTCTCTGTGTTCCGTGAGTTCATTTTTACCTTTCTTGTTACCGCCTGATCTAATTCTTTTGTGCTATGCAACTATCAACCTTCTACTTGAAATGATTTGTTTCTCCGTGCACTTCACATACCTTTTCTGCATCTTTTATGACGGCACCGACCCCATTGCCGCGCAGGTATCTCGGTGATCCCTCTCACCGGGAGACATTCGAATCAGCACATTCTGTTGTACTCGCCATTTTTGCTTTCCATGCTCAACAACAGCAACGTCCGCATCACCTCAGTCGGTCAACTGATCGCCGGCAAAGAAAGATTATATCTAGACTGGTCAAGGAGTCAGAGTTACGACATGATCAAGTTCCCGACAAAGGTTTGAATAGTCCTGATTCGACCAGTTTCATACCACGGATGATTCCGTTTTATGCTCAATGCTTAATTGAGGTAAGCTAACCCTTAATATACTGCTTTCTAATCTGTTTATTTCCATTTCACAGAATTCCGAGGATGGACATCTCAGTACGCCACAAATCAGGCTTGCATATTCTGCGTTGGTGAGAAGTGCTAGCGCCAGTGCGACTTCGTTTAGCACCCCGCCCCACGAGAGTTTCGAACTTGCTTGGTACTCTGTCGAATTGATACTCGATAAAATTCGACAACTGACGGCGGAGATGGGGATCGTCAAAGAACGCTTGCATCGTTTACGTCTGACCTTGATATCTACCGTTTCATCACTCCCTCTTCCACTCATGATTCGAGTTTTGGATGAGATCCGAAATATCATTGTGAATGTGGGAGAACCGCGGGAAAGGAAGGAACTGACGGATGGATTGTTTTCTGAGATTCTGGAGAATGTCGGCGATCGGGAGAAAGAGGCGTCGATGAGATGGTGGTATGCCAATCGGCTAAGCCTGGCGCAGACAAACGATTTCTTGCTTTCTGGAGGGAGGGATGATGATGCAAGGCAGGACGACCAACCACACACAAGGGTATCGTCTCATTTATGAGAGTGATAACAAGAGGGCGGTAATAAATGGAGCAACTTGCCTCTGTGCTTTGAGGTTGCTACCGCAACAATCCCCCACACTTTCACATAGTGGAACAGAAATATTCCTTGCATCCTTGCAATGTCTTCTGACCCACGAGTAGCACTGTACTGTTTTATTTCATGTTGAAATTTGAAATACGGTATAGAAAATGCCATCACGTGTATACAAGTCGACTTGGTTCTGACTCCCACTACGCTATCTTACTAGTAACATTCTAGCTTTGATAAAATGACAGGCCCCATTGTACCTCACTTAATGACGCTGGCAGACCTCAGTGTTCCTCAAATCCGACGTCTTCTGGCTCATTCACATTATCTGAAGCAGGTTTCCTTGCCGTGGCTTGAACCACTAGGTTCTAAAAGCCAGGGAAAAGCTTCTCGGTTGCGTCTTCCTTCTCAGTCTCTTTTCAACAAATCAATCGCCCTTTTATTTTCCAAAAGAAGCACTCGAACTCGTCTTTCGGCGGAAACAAGTACTGTTTTGTTAGGTGGTCGCGCGTTGTTCCTCGGCCGCGAGGACATTCAACTTGGAGTGAACGAGAGTCCGAGGGATACTGCAAGGGTCATCGGCGGAATGTGCCAAGGCATCTTCGCTCGAGTGGGGGAACACGAGGAAATTGAGGTTCTTATTACCATTCCTCACCTTAGACGCAGTTCTAATTCATTACCATCCAGGAATTGGCCAAATATTCGCCGGTTCCCGTTCTTAACGCTCTGTCCTCTCTGTATCATCCAACACAGATATTGGCCGATCTGCTGACACTCCACGAACATGCTCACCTTTTTGATCTTAATGTCTCGCCTCCGCCTGTCACGAAAGACAAACGCGGTACTCACAAGGCGTCGTTGCCTGAACTTCGACCCTTGACCATTGCTTATGTTGGCGATTCTGCCAATGTTTTGCATGACATGCTCGTTACTTATCCGCGCCTCGGCCATACGCTGAGGGTGGCAAGCCCTGAACAGTACCGAGCACCAACCCAGGTTTGGGATCGAGTGAAGGAGTTGGGATGTGATCAAGGCATTTGGTGGGGAAGCGATCCAAAAGAGGCGGTCAAGGATGCTGACGTGGTAGTTACCGACACCTGGTTCGTAGTCACTAAACTCTTGCGTAATATACTGAATGTCTGGTGCAGGATCTCGATGGGACAGGAGGCGGAGAAGGAGGAGCGTTTGAAGGCGTTTGCGGGATATCAAGTTACTGAAGAGCTTTGCGCCGAAGGTGGCGCTAATCCTCAGTGGAAATTCTTGCATTGTCTGCCGCGAAAACAGCATGAAGTAGATGACGAGGTATTGCCCAACCAGCCCCAGTTCTTTCTTAACTTGATATTTGGTTATAAAGGTCTTTTACGGCCCTCGATCCCTCGTCTTCCCTGAGTCGGATAATCGTAAATGGACTATAATGGCTCTTTTTGAGTACGTAAACATTGCTTCTCCTGCCATTCCAACACTGAGTCTCTCCAAAGCTTGCTCTTCGGGAAGTGGGACATTACTGCTGACGGTCAGAAGCTACAGGAAAAGACATCATCATGATGTTCAACTTCGGGACAGTCGAGGACCAGTCGGTCCATAACTAAATTTTAATCTTGTTATAGATTATCGCAATTGACCCTTAAGCCGTGGCCCACGAACATTTTTTACGTTCTTCGCAGCTTTATACACCGTGGGTTGGATCTGGTTACAAGTTGTTCGATCATTGTTCCTGCCACTTTTACTTCTCTGATTAGCAAGAGAGGCATTGATCAACACTAATCATGAGTGAGAAACAAACGTACGCCGTGGTATCGTTTTACTTACTATGATCAAAGCCGCAACGTCTCCTCGTCATCATCAAGATTCGTGTCCTATCTCCGCATGCTTGGATTTACGTGTTGTGTTCTTTCAAAACCTCCCTCCGAGATTTCTGGAAGACAGGTCTGCGACATGAAATTATTGTACGCATCGTATGCAGCGCAGCATTTTGAGATAGCTTCTCGAGCGTGCAAGCTGTGACCAAAGGGCAGTTCCACGAACGGAGCCGTATGAAACGACATCTCCAAGCTGGGGCGCTAGTACGCCGAAGGTATTGTCTACGCCTTGATGACGGACAGGCGGCAGAGCTCCGCTTCTGGGAGAGCGGAGGATCTCGGACAGGGCAAAGGACAGAGTTGGTTCAACCTTGCCCCAAAATTTAAGCGGAGAACGAGAGCAGCTGCATTAGCCTCCTTGTGGGTTCGCCAAGTTGGCGTGAACTTGTGCATCAACTGTAAGCAATGACGAATTGAGAGCTCGGGCGTTAACCACGCGAGATTGCTCCAGGCGCTACACAATTTTCCAAAGAACAGGGCGTGACTGGATTCTGGACTTGCATGGGTCCCATTGTCTGGGAAAAAAACTACATAGAGCGGAGTGAAGCGATCAGTGTTCATGGCAGGTCGCCGATATTCAGAGGGCCGTCATCATCGAATGTTGAACTCGTCGTTCGAGTTGTCTGCAAAGCTAGCCAACTTTCACAGGATCTGCAATGATCATGAATGAGGACGAGAATCGTACATAGCAAGTTTGTTGACGACTTGAAAAGAGATGCAAACAAAAGGCGGCGTGACGCGACAGGCCACGTTGATTCGTCAATTAATTGTTCTTGAATCTTACAACCATGATAACCTTGGAAGATACACCAGTAACCGCAGTAACACTTGCGGCGTTGTTGGGCCTGCATGGGCTACGCAAAAAATCGCTTTCTCCTGACGGGGCACTTACCGCGTTCATTGTTGGAACGGGAACGATGGCAGGAGGATTGTGGGTGTTTGGGGTGACTATGGTTGGGTTCTACTTATTTGGGAGCCGGGCTACCAAGTGTAAGTATTGCTGTACATGGGTAAATCCCAGGGAAAGGCTATGGTTAACATGATGTATAGATGGAAAGAAGACCAAGGCAGGACTGGAAGAAGGGTATCAGGAAGCTGGGTATCGTAGTGGATGGCAGGTGCTTTGCAACAGCGTGTGGGGTTTTATAGCCGCGGTGATTTGGAACGTGATGTACTCGCCGAGCAGTATCCAGGCCAAATTGTTAGGGGGAATGATAGAGGGCTCGAAGCAGGAAGTATACACTTCAGATGGATGGTGCGCGGTAAGGGGTGGATGGAGTCGGGGACTAATATTTGCTGTGCTGGGACACTTTGGATGTTGCCTTGGGGATACACTTGCATCAGAACTTGGGATTCTGTCGAAGAGTCCACCGAGGCTTATTACTTCATGGAAAGTAGTTCCACCTGGAACGAACGGTGGGATGACAATAGCTGGAACGACATGGTCAGTGGTTGGTGGAATTGTTATTGGGATTGTGATGGGGGTCAGTTTGGTGATTGAGAATAGAGCTTGTGATTTGTGGATATTGGTAGGGATGGTTGTATGGGGAGGATTTGCGGGTGGATTCGGGAGCCTTATCGATTCTTTTATGGGGGCTACTATTCAACAAACGAGGTATTCAACTGACAAGCATTTAATATTACAGGATGGTAGCAGTGGTGGTAGCAAGGATGGATTCAAGGTGATCAGTGGATTCAATATTTTAACTAACAATCAGGTAAATTTATTATCAAGTTTATTAACCACGATTGTAGTAGCTGTCATGTCGTCATTATTTCCTTTTTAGTTAGTGATCAAAAACTTTGATTCCAACTTTTGCTCCAACCAAGTTTTACTCTCCTCCTCCCCCCACCATGACTGAAGTAGAAAAACGCGATGTGCGCAATCCCCTACTCTTCGAATGCGCATGGGAAGTCGCTAACAAGGTCGGGGGCATATACACTGTCATAAAAACAAAAGTTCCTGTTACTGTCTCCGAGTTCGGTGACAGATATTGCCTCATCGGTCCCTTATCCTACAAGTCGGCACCAATGGAAGTCGAGGCAGAGGAACCAACAGATCCACATCTCACCGCTGCTTTGGATGTCATGCGCGCACAAGGCGTTAAGGCCCTCTATGGCCGATGGCTCATCGAGGGTAATCCACATGTCCTCCTCTTTGACACCAGCTCTCAATATTCTCGTCTCGACGAGTGGAAAGGAGACCTTTGGAATCTAGCCGGCATACCTAGCCCTCCAAACGATCATGAGACGAACGAGACAATCGTCTTCGGTTATCTAGTCGCTTGGTTCCTTGGTGAAGTGAGTTGATTATCCGATTTGAATTTTTTATCCGTGTTTACTTTACATGTAGTATGTTGCACGCCAGCTATCCACTGCGGTTGTCGCCCACTTTCATGAGTGGCAAGCCGGTGTTGCTATCCCTCTTTGTCGAAAACGACACATTGACGTTACTACTGTATTCACCACACACGCTACCCTTCTCGGCCGTTATCTCTGTGCAGGCTCTGTCGACTTTTACAACAATCTCCAGTATTTCGATGTTGACCACGAGGCAGGAAAGCGTGGTATATACCACAGATATTGCATCGAACGCAGCGCAACACATTGTGCCGATGTCTTCACAACTGTCTCCCACATTACTGCTTACGAGAGTGAGCACCTCCTCAAGCGGAAACCCGATGGCGTCCTACCGAATGGTCTCAATGTCGTCAAGTTTCAGGCAATGCATGAATTCCAAAATCTTCATTCAACCGCCAAAGCCAAGATCAACGAATTCATCAGGGGTCACTTTTACGGTCACTATGATTTTGACCTTGACAATACCCTCTATGTGCATTTATCCCTGATTACCTGTCGCTTCTCACTTATTTTTCCCTCTATATAGATGTTCACAGCGGGTCGGTACGAATATCGGAACAAGGGCGTCGACATGTTCATTGAGTCTCTTGCCCGCCTTAACTACCGGCTACAAAGAGCAGGATCTACGGTTACCGTAGTCGCATTCATTATCATGCCTGCTGCAACTCATTCGTACACCATTGAAGCACTCAAAGGTCAAGCTGTCACAAAGCAGCTACGAGACACTGTCACTGAGATTCAACACCGTATCGGTGCGCGTCTATTTGACCATGCCGCACGTTTTCACGGGTGCGCGCCATGCGTATAATATTATGAACGTGACTTACCTTTTTTTGCAGCGACCAGAAAGCCATTCCAACACCGCCAGATCTTCTTTCTGAAGAAGATCAAGTCCTTCTCAAACGGCGCATCTTTGCCCTCAAACGAAACTCGCTCCCGCCCATAACCACCCACAACATGGCCGATGACGCGAATGACCCCATCTTGAGTCAGATTCGGCGCGTGAAACTATTCAATGCGAGCTCAGACCGCGTGAAGATTGTGTTCCATCCTGACTTTTTGAACTCGAATAACCCGATACTGGGCTTGGATTACGAGGAGTTTGTCAGGGGGTGTCATTTGGGCGTGTTTCCGAGCTATTATGAGCCATGGGGGTATACGCCTGCGGAGTGTACCGTTGTGAGTACCACGAGTCCTTTGTGTTCCAAGACTAAGGGAACCCGGCCATAGATGGGCATCCCGTCTGTGACGACCAACCTTTCCGGTTTTGGGTGTTTCATGCAGGATCTCATCGAGCGACCCCAAGACGAGGGATGCTACATTGTCGATCGGCGGATGCAATCTGTTGAAGACTCAGTAAACCAGCTTACGGAACACATGTTCACATTCTGCAACAAAACGCGGCGGCAGAGGATCAACCAGCGCAATCGGGTGGAACGGCTGAGTCCGCTGTTGGACTGGAAGAATCTGGGGATCGAGTATAGCAAGGCACGACAGTTGGCGCTAAGGCGGGCATACCCCGACGCGTTTTATGGAGAGGGAGAGGCGGAGTGGGACGAGGATGGAACTAATTATTTCAATGGATTGGAGCGGGCTACGTTGGGCAGTATGCCGCCGAGCCCGAAGTTGAGAGGGGCGGCGACCCCAGGAGACATGGGAACGCTAACAGAAGAGGTGAGTTAACAGCACACATTCAATTTTGCGCGTAGGGCTGATTCATACTTGTGACTAGATGCAATCCTTGAGTACGAGTGATTACAGAGGCTGGTCACAGGAGGATGAGGAGGATTCCTATCCCTTGTGTGTATGGTCTTCTACTTGTCTACCTTGGTACTCATCCGTGCATCTTTGCAGCCCGCTGGTAATGAAGGTGCGCTCTCGATCGGGGTCTGTGATGAGCGGGGCGAGTACCCCAGGAGGTGGGGTGTTTAAGAGCTTGAGTGAGGGTGATCTGAAGATGGCCGATGCGGCGCTGAGTCGGGTTAATGGAATCGGTATTGCAGGCTTATAGAAGGCTAGTTGAAGGCTAGTTAATGCGGAGCATTATGACACGTGAGAGAGAGGACATGGCGGTCGATGTTCTCAAGTATGCACTACGAGAAAAAAATGTGCGAGTGCTTGTTTTGTCTCTTTTGGATGCTTCCTATATTTATTTGAGCGCTGAACATACTTATCTACATATATAGGTTGTGTGCAATTAGAAAGTACCTGGACACTTTAGTGGGAAGGAATCTGTTATATCAGACGAACTTACCATCTTTTCGAGCTGTATAAGGCTCGGAATATCCGGTCCGGGACTGTTTGTTATGAACTGTACAGTTCACCAGCCACCACACAGCCACTGTATACCGCCGTGTATTATGTAACCGGTTCCAAGTTCTTTCTCTTTCTAGCGATGGCCACCACGAAACCGACAAAAACCAAGGCATCTGCCTCCAAATGTAAGTCGTATGGATGACTGTCCTACTTGGTAATTAAAGGATTATAGCAAAATCAGCGCCGAAAGAGAACAAGGCAAAGGCAGCGAAAAAGGCCGCGCTCCAAGGTGCCCACTCCCATTCATCGAGGAAAACGCGGACGTCGGTGTCGTTCCATCGCCCGAAGACCTTGAGACTCTCCCGGGATCCAAAATACCCCCGCAAGTCGATCCCTCATGTGCCTCGGATGGACCAGTTCAGGACGATCGTTTCGTGAGTGTTTTAGCGTCTTATCGTCTTTCCTTTGTGTTGACGCGGTCTCTTGTAAGCCCACTGAACACCGAATCGGCAATGAAGAAGATTGAGGAACACAATACTCTGGTCTTCATCGTGGATCTCAGATCGAACAAAAGACAGATCAAGGATGCCGTGAAAAAGCTGTATGACGTTCAGGCTGCCAAGGTCAACACTCTCATACGGTGCGTACAACCTCCTGCAACGTCCTATGTATATCCGACTGACAGGATGGATGAGTAGACCTGACGGCAAGAAGAAGGCGTACGTGCGCTTGACCGCTGATCATGATGCATTGGATGTCGCTAACAAGGTTCGCTTCATTTTATCTTGCGTCTGTAGAGTGGGAATGTTCCACTAATTGGTTTCGATTAGATTGGCTTCATCTGAGGGTGTTTCCATAGGGGCGAGGAGAGGTCGATGTATTGCATTTGTTAGCTTGTTATATAATAGGGTTCATGTCCATGCCGCTTCACATGCGATCAACCATGCAGTCTTCTTTCCAGTATCGAGTATCGAACACTCGGAAGCAATGGAGTCGTTGGAGTGTACTCGACAAATTTATAACTAAGTGTAATTCGTCGTTCCAACAGGCGCAAACCTCAATTAGGCTCGATGCAGCACCAATATGGCGGACTTGTTAGCTTGTTAAATTTCTGGACTGGTCCGTTCTAGGTTTCACGAAGTGATCGCAGGCATGACATGCATGGCATTGGAGACTATTTACGCGAGTATTTACAAAATATGTATGTATGTGTCATAATGTGGATCGTGCTGAATTCTAGAACGGACCGTGACAGACTCGTCGCTGTCATTTGCTTACTGGGTTGCCTCCGAGTCGCGGAAATCAAACTATGCACTTACCTGTCGTCTAGACTCTCTTGTACTCGGATGAGACTACGAAGTGATCATCGCTTCATCACTCGTACGCGGGACCGGTTTGCCAGTCTGAGTTACCTGTGGTTATCAGCTACACACTATTCACATGCATACCTTTTCCCCATCATGGACTCGGAGGTTCTTCAAATGCGCGTTATTCCCTGCCTTTCACGCTTACAAAATGAGGCTGATAAGAGCAATTCACCCACTGGCAAAATCTAGGCCCTTTATTCGCTTTCAAATTTGGTGCAGTACATCATTAGATCTCATGAGCAGCACAATGTATCTTGAGATCATGAGGGACCTATCCAAAATCCAAAAAGTCTGTTCCGAATCTGTGTAGCTGCTCGCCGCCTTTCCTTGGCGGCTGTGCCTTGCCCAAACACAGATCTGTTCTCCATTGCACGACGGCTCAGGTATGGAGTTACCTTAGCATAACGGCGTAAGCAAAATGGGTTGACATCGGGCATCGTAAACATTGACCTCTGTAAGTGCTCCATATGGCACATACCTACAACCAGGGTGAGAAGGTACTCACTGGGGACGGGAAGGAAGACCGACTTAACAATAAGCGGCGCATTTGATTGCGCCCTGTCTACCAAGTAGTCAGTGAGATCATCATGCATGCCTGGAACATAGTTAGCGAGTTTGTCACTTGGTCAGGTGAGAAACGTACCATAGAGATGAGCTATTGCAACCCTCTCCGTGACCTCGTCCCTAACGGTTAACACGCTTCCATCACCTTGTTCCTTGGCTAGTCCAGATTTCACTAGTTCATCCAGTATTAAATTTGCGCTTTCCCAATTGTGTGTCGCGAACAGCGCGCCTATCGATGGGGTTGTGGACTCGCTGCTAACATCGGCCTTGATCGCATCTACCAGCATTTTAGAACACGAGTTGTAACAATTATCTGTTTCTGGCTTTGTCTCCCATACCGGCGGATGAGGACCTGAGGAATTGGATAGAGATTTGCCGTTAGCTTTGTGGGCAGCCAGCTCGTGTGGGTGATAGGCGCCGCGAACAAGCTTGATGCCAATTGCATAGTTGTTCGCCTTGGCATCTGCAAGAGACTGCGCAAGGTAGTTCGGTGTGCTGTCCATGATCAGCATGCGATAACAGGGTGTTTGACTGGGACTTACCGACGGAGATAGGCTTGCCATGTCCCATATACTAGAGGTTGAAGGGCAGTTGTGTCCTGCTTCGATGATGGAAGTTGATTGAATTGTCGCATGAGAGATTGCGTGATGGCATCTATGGCAGGCTGGTACCAACTAAAAACGACATTAGGTTAAAAGTAACCGAGCAAAAGGAAAGATGTACGTGCCTATATTCAGCGTCGACAACAACTCTCACTCCCTTTTCCTGGGCACGAATGCAGATATATACCATGTCGGCATGAAGTTGGCGAAGACTGCTGATGTCGTCTTCAGTAAATGCGTCCGGTCCTTTAGTCGTATTGTATAGAACATCTAAATCGGTCGAGTGCGCACAACCGGAAAAGGAGACAGGTAGAACGGTAGAAGGGCGGATCTCTAGAATTTTGGAGGACAGTCTAATCAAGGGGTTGGCATCCGGGAGCAATGCAGTCTACAGAAAGAAGGTGAGAATAACAACGTCAAGTATTGAAGGGTCCACACCAGCTTAATTGCTACCGAAGTACATCGATTTTTAAGGGATTGACCTAACCCGTCTTCGAAATCCGCAGCGACGTCAATGCAGTGGATCAGTTCCTCCACTATCCGCTTATGTTGCAAAGGTCCTTTATGTGCGTTGCTGGATTTGGAACATGATGTTGCTTCAGCTTCATCAACTTCGACAGAGTACGCAAGGAGTGCGCCTTTATTTGAGGTACGAAGATTTCGCAGCACTGGTAATGTCGCCTGTGCGGTGCCACCTCCGACAAACTGAGAAAGGGACACCTTGAAGACGTTCGTCCTGCAATAATCAGAGGAACGTGCACTTACATGGTCAAAGAAAGTGAGCCGAATAAACGTCTCCGTGATCCATCTTAGTCCAGGAACGTCCAGAACGCGAACCAGCCTCGAAGAGTTGTCAACGAAGGCGGGGATGGAACACATAGTGTATACGACATATGAACGGAATAGTGCTGCCAGCGATGGACCGCCCGCCCTCTGAACCGATGATCCTTCTTTCCCTGCCGAACCATTGGCATGCAGCTTCTATGCAATAGGAGATGTCAGTCTTAAAGCGAAAAACGGCATCACAAAAAACAACCATGAGGCCATTACGGCGGGGTCGCGCCATCATTGACGTGTCCGTGCTGAGTCCATGCCGCCATCCTAGTCTTGCTACTAATGTATTCATTCCCGGCTGACGGACAAAACAGGACAAATTGCGTCTTGCAGGTATCAGGGGCATTTGTGCGTTAAACATATTTTTTCCTCACAGCCAAAATTGAGCAACTAGATGGTGGTGGGGGAGGGATGGCATTAGAATTGTGCCACATTCCTCATGTACTGCACGTGTGAGGTAGGTGTACGCCAGCTTCCAGGTTTCCCTAGAGGCGACCAAAGGTCATGCCAGTGACAACTGGAACGGACCGATTGGATCTACAGCGAACTCCGAAGGGACCTAGTTGGATGACTGTTGGATTGGTTGCCTCACGAGTTGCCTCATTGCTCAGGGGTTCAACGTTGGTTTCAGCCTTCAAAAAAACGATAACTTTCTTCATCCCCATTCCTTAGAAAGGAACTCCATATCAGAAACCCCCGGGCCGGTCTATTTGATGTACCAGATGTTCGTCCCATTGGAGCAAGCGGAGGGACATTTCTTCGCGTGCTTCAGCACGTTTGGTTGGATTCTCTAGATCCTTGGGCAAGATGAGGAAGTGATCTCCTTCTGGCATGCAATGCAGAACTTGTGCTTATGGCCTGCAATCAGATCGACTGTCATCTGCCCCCTGCAGCCTGATATGCTCTAGTAAGTAGTATCTGGTGACTGTTAGGCGAGGATAATCGATAATCATCGGCGCAAACCGCGTTACATACATCGGAGCAGAGACCAAACTTCAAAGGTATGTTAGATTAGAATCTCTGTCATATGCGCTTCGCTCAAGCCCTCTACTATATCCAAGCCTCTTTCTTGAGAATGTCATCACTGCATCTGTCTGGGTTGACACGTCCTCATACTAGCGGTTGGTTGCGCTCTCGAGCACAAAATCGAATAGCCAATTCGAATCAGCGACTAAGCGGCCGACTCCTAATTAATATTCCACCTTCTATTAACGTAGAACGCATCGCTCGCAGGAAGATATCAAGTGTCACAGTGCAGCCTCGCAACATGAAGCTCCAAGATGTCACACCTCGCCTGTCTGCAGCGGATTACGTATATGGAACACTCAAGTATGTATCGTACTTCTTTCAATTCCTTATTTTCTTGTTTCGAAAAACGGATGTATAATCAGCGGAACGATAAATCGTTGATTCTGTCCCTCTGTTGCTCAACTAATTTCCCGTGGTTATCAGTTATGGCACCTTACCTGTAGTGTATAGTTCAGCAAAAGGAGCCATGTGAGTAGCTATTCCAATGCTTCACAATACTCGACCGCCCATTGGCTATTATCTAGGGTCAGGGACCCGGAAGGAAAAGAATATATTGACATGTCCTCTGTGTACTGGTCGGGCTTTATCTTTAAACTTCCTCAGAACTTCTCCTTATCCTGCAGCCTATAACCAGCGCCGTGAACCAGGCATGTCTACCGTGACTTCTGCTCTTTACTACCCTACCTGATCTGTAATTAATTTGACAGGGACATTGCCATCCGAAGATCGTCAATTCCTTGATTGAACAGGCACAGAAAGTCACCCTCTCATTGCATCCATTCTATGATAGTGTATTTGGTCCTTTCACCCAGTATATCGCCAAGATGTTTGGATACGAAATGGTAGTACCTTTTACCACTGGCTCCGAGGCTATAGATGCATCCACGAGGCTTGCAAGGAAATGGGCTTACACGCAGAAGAGGGTTCCTGACGGGAAGGCCATCGTTTTTACTGTTTCTCGCGGTTTTCATGGCCGTACGCTGTGTGCCATCAGGTATGATAACGATTTACAATGTATTATGCGTCTTATTCCACATGACAGCATGAGCACGACC
>QLOJ01002013.1:91551-124075 GCA_003313625.1 Tricholoma saponaceum | reverse complement strand
CGGAAAAGGATCCTTCCAGTGACCATTCAGAGACATGAACGAATGTTCCCATCAAACATGGATAACCCCTACAGCCCCACGATGGTCGTGACACCACAGCTAGAACCCCCGTCATACCCGACAAATATTGACATCCGTGCATCAGTCAAACGAGGACTGGATGCCAACGGAGCTGTCCCCCGACCGCGTGGTCATGGAAAACTATTGTCCTCTTACCAAGGCGTCGGTCTGGCGCTTATGCGCCTGGAGCATGTAGAGGGTGTAGAGAGAGGCGACCTAACATTGGAATTTGATGTTTCCCATGAAGATAATAAGGAAACATGGAGGGTATCGCATTGGTGGCCTGATTGGTGGCCTCGGAAACCTGAATAGATTTCGTTCGAACTAGACGGCTCGATCTTGTATAGTACTTCATAATATGACAGGTCGTCATGTTGTCATCGCTCAAGAAGCAGGAGATACGACTGAACGTCCACCAAGCAATCAACGAGACTAGTATGCCGAATAATCGCAAGGTTGAGGGCGTTATCAATTCTTGGTAGGAGCTTCGATGGTAACAAAAGCGACAACATAGTCTCCGTCATGGCTGATTGAACTGAGAATTCGGCCAACCTTCGCGGCTTCTCTAGCCATGATCGGGTGGTAGATTAACGCTGGCTTGAGATCGTCCTTCTTCGGACAAAGACCACGATAAGTTAACTCCTTCCAGGTTGGTCGCACATTGGGGTAAACAGCTTTGTACGCTGCTTCTTTGAGACACCAGCTAGATAATAGATCTCAGAACGGATTGATTTAGCTAGACGTGGAGCCATACCGGACGGCAAGGAAGCGGACGCGTCTGGATAAGTCAGACGTTGACAACGCCTCCCATTGAGTGAGTTCCTCTCGGGAAAGAATGCGAGCTGCAAACAGTTGTGGACATCTACGACCAAGAAGGGCAGCAATGCGAGGGGTGTGGACCACGTCGACACCAACGCCTAGAACTGCCATAACTTGAAGCGTAAGTAGTATAGGAGGCAAACTTTTTCAAGGCTATAAATAGCCACGCTTCATCATGGCTGCTACTAGTACTAGTAGTACAACAGTCAAGATCGCATACATATCAGCATCGACCAACAGACATCCTCAAGTTGCTGATATTTCAGCTGCTTCTGTTGTCGCATTCGGATCTTCAAACCTCATCGCTATATGGAAC
Organism: Tricholoma saponaceum; assembly: GCA_003313625.1. NCBI lineage: Eukaryota > Fungi > Basidiomycota > Agaricomycetes > Agaricales > Tricholomataceae > Tricholoma > Tricholoma saponaceum. Next base: position 122,880 of record QLOJ01002013.1, on the reverse strand, counting down.
GCGAATGTACAGTCATTCGTTCGTAACCCTCACGCTGGCACGCGATTAACCTCATTTTTGACAGAGTGAGGATGGAGCTGGGGTGTCGGAAACGTTACCTGGGCACGATGGGTTTGTTACCTGTGTTCGTTTCATTTCGGATACAATGTTCGTCAGTGCGGATGATAAGGGGACCTTGGTATGCTGGAGAAAACGTGGAACTCAGGTACGCAACCTTGAACGATTCTAGTGAACCTGTCTAAGAAGGATATTCTCTTTAGTGGATATCTACCTTAAAGTCGCAGGCCCACGCAAAAGCCATTTCTTCCCTGTGTGTGCTTGATCATTATATCGTCTCTGGTTCCTCCGATGCTTCAGTTAAGATATGGAAACTCCAAACAACAGAGCAAACAGGCGAGGCTGAGCAATGGATTTCACGAGCATTTATTGAATAGATCGTGTATAGATGGCCTCATCGAGACCCAAGTTATTCCGATGCAAGGGAAGTATCCTCTTGCATTGTCGCTTGCACACCTGCCTGGCTCCAATGGTCCGTAATCCATCTGCATCTGCCGACTTTAGGTTCCTTATTTCCGTACACCCAGTGGCTATTCTCGCTATTGGAGGGACAGATAATACTGTGCAAATATGGGTCCGTTCCGAAAGTCTTGTATGTGATCTGTCGCCTGTAAGTTATCGCTAACCATGTTTCTACTTAGTTTGTACATGCCGCGGCCCTTTCCGGCCATGAAGATTGGGTTAAGGGTCTAGCGTTCCTAGCTCCTGCTGATGGAGGACATACCCTCACTCTGGCATCTGGCTCCCAGGATGCAACGATCCGATTGTGGAGCATTGAGCTTCGGAAAAGAGGTTCTTCCTCCCTCCGAAATGGTTCAGCAGATATCCTGAGCGATGATCTATTGGATACATTTGAAGCATCTCTGGGAGATCTTGGCGAGAGTGAGGAGGGTGGTAGGCAAATATCCCTGAAACGACACATTCTGACCGTCAAGTCCGACCAGGGCAGGTAACATTTCTGTTAGTTTAACATTTTTTCGTTGGACTGAATTTCCAATCCAAGCTCCCAGCAGTACTCCATCACTTTTGATGCACTACTCATCGGACACGATGCTGGCGTAACATCGGTTTCATGGAATCCAGCTACAATAGAATCCACCCCGACTCTATTATCAACATCTACAGATTCGTCGTTAATCCTATGGTCCCCTTCTGCTGCTGGGACGTCATTGGAGGATAAGTCATCGTCCATCTGGATCAACCGCCAGCGTTTTGGCGACGTTGGTGGACAGCGGCTCGGAGGATTCGTTGGCGGCGCATGGGCGCAGCAAGGAAAGCAAGCGTTAGCATGGGGATGGGGAGGGGGTTGGAGACGCTGGAGTTGCATGACTTCTTCCCAGAATAAGAGCGAAGAGGCTTGGATGGAGGTAGGGGCAATATCTGGGCATAGTGGTCCTGTCAGAGGTCTCGATTGGAGCCCCAATGGAAACTACCTTATCTCCGTAGGGTATTTAAATCAGTCAGTTCTTTTTCCCGGCACTTTTTATTGATTTTACTTCAACAGCCTTGACCAGACTACGAGGCTTCATGGCGGAATACCGTCCCCTACTGCTGACTCGGTCTGGCATGAACTTGGTCGCCCGCAAGTCCACGGATATGATCTTCTTGACGTAGCGTTCATAGATCCCCTGAGATTTGTGAGCGTTGCAGATGAAAAGGTTGCCCGTGTATTTGAGGCTCCCCGAGGCTTTGTAAAACTAGCTGAACGGCTGGGAATATCCAAGTTTTCAGGGAAAGAGGTTTGTCGTTCAGTGGTTTTGAGGAGAAACTACTTCTGATAGTTCGATTATTAGCATGTTCGACCCTTGGGAGCTAGTGTTCCTCCGCTCGGCTTGTCTAATAAAGCATTGGAAGAAGGTTATAGTTTTGTACTCCTTATATGCTCTGCGTTTCTTATACAATCTTCACCAAGTAGCGACATCTCAAGACAACACTAGGGAAGAAACGACGGACAGACGGCGCTTCGATGGCGAGCTTGCGTCAATTACCCTGTGGCCTGAGATTGAAAAGATTTTTGGGCATGGATACGAGGTATCGCTTGTGGAGCGTCTTTGGTTGTATCGCTAAGACGATCATTTGTCCTCAGTCGATAACGTTGGCGGTTTCTTCCTCGAAGCGATTCCTGGCAACCGCTTGTAAAGCGACCACGGCAGAGCACGCTGTCATTCGCGTTTACAACACGGATACTTATCAACTCGTTGGTCAGCCTCTGGAAGGACACTCACTGACGATCACGCGTATTGCCTTCAGTCCTGACGATAAATTTATCCTGTCTGTATCAAGGGATCGGTCTTGGCGACTTTTTGAGTTCCAAAATTCGGGGGGTAAATATTCACAGAATCTTAATAATTCGCTTACTGACGTTGTCAGCTTTTGTTCCTGTCGCTGCCGACAAGTCTCATGGGCGAATCATTTGGGATTGCGCTTGGGCCGCTGAAGGCTATATCTTTGCCACTGCTTCGCGTGACAAAACCGTGAGTAATAGCAAGATCCAAAGAACAATGGGGACAAATCGAGCTTTTATGCACAGGTTAAAGTTTGGTCAAGAGGAGATTCTAGCAACTGGAAAGCAACAGTGACAATTAAGACAAACGTCGCAGCGACCGCTGTTGAATTTTCCCCAACTGCATTCGGTCGGTAAGTGGTTCTTCACATCGTGTGGAATTCGCATGCTTATCCCTCTGACTGGTAACTGTTAGACAACAACTTGCAATTGGTCTAGAATCTGGAGAAATCCTCATCTATTCGAATTTGCATCCCTCTACAGAGCACTGGAGACTGGCTGTTACTATTCCATCGAGGTTGGTGGACCAAAACAATGAGAAATCACTCCTTCATATCCCTAACAGAACTGCCCATGTCGACCAAATTCATCGATTAGCATGGCAGAATGCAGCTCTCCCTGGTCAAAGCATGCTTGCCAGTTGCAGTGAAGATGGTACAATGAGAGTATTGATTGTTCAGTCAGCTACGGAATGACAACAATCCGAATAAGGTACAGATGAGAAGGAGGCTGATATACAGTGTGCGAGATATGGTTTATCAACCCTGATAACCACTTGGTAATGAGACAAAAGGCTGCCGTAAGGAAGCAATTCTGCGTAAAAATGAAGGGTGCCAAAGACGGACGTGTGATGCAGAATGGTGAATTAGCCAACGATGGGTTGAGATGGGGAAGGTGTGCAATAGGGATACAAAAACACGCTCGGTCATCATTTAAATAATATCACGGAGACTGATGGGTACTTCAGGCTGCCAAGGTAAAAATATGGTTAATAAACGGGGTGACGTGTCTTAGGATCTGGAACTCACGCATTTAATCCTACGAAAATGGTAACTCATCAGCGATAGTAACAGAGACAGACTAGATCACTAAACTTGTAAAAACACTCTATGGATCGTAGCATTTCAACATCACCGCCAGTGGCAGTTACGAAGTTGACAACAACGCCCGCACGGGAATAATTGGAAGCAACGGCAGGTGATACACTTGATACCAAAAGTCAAGAAGGATTCGTAGAGCACGAGGAGGAAAATAATTAACCGATGGGCATATTCTTCAACAGCTTTGGGTAGGTCTGTCAACGAAGGGTTAATTTGGTGTGCCAGGATATGAGATTGCCTACCGTAATTAATGATGAGGGGGATATGAGATACCTCGGGCGACTTGACCTGTACATCGTAGACCACAAGGACTTTTGTTGCAGGCTGCCTTATAATAGTGGAGTTGGCGTTTCTAAATTTATTTAGAGCAGCCAGCTTGGTTCCGGCATTCATGTCACCATGCTAAAGCAATCATCGTTAGCTATAGTTTTGGAGCCCTGGATGATCCATCCTTACAAGAGGAACAGCCTCTAAGCCTCGACTTGCCAACTTGTAGACCACCGAGTCAAGAGAAGTCATCCCTCCAACGTGTACGACTGCTTGAGTTACTTCAACATCGTCGAAGAGATCGACAAGGGCATCGAGTTTCCATTCTCTTGCTTGAGTACTTTCTGCACTAGAGGCACTCCTCCCAGAACCGATGATGCCAAGGCCGCCACCTGGTGGAGCAGCCATTGGGTCGGACCTTCCCCCAGCTGTAAATGCTAAGTATAGATAAAACTGACGCAAACCTCGAGATCCTTGACTAGTATCCGCATGCGTGACATTGCCGTCGCGCCGTACAAGAACCCTTACAGGCTCGCGAAGCTGTATCGCAGAAGCGAGATTCAGAACATCCTGAGGAACAGTGTTAGAAAAGAGGGCAGTTTGACGCTCGATTGGCTGAGAAGTCCCGCCTATCGCCTCCGGCGGAGCAGGCGAAGGTGTAACAACAGAGAATCTACGACCCTGATTCAGGAAGGGAGAGACAACACCATTGTTTGCTTCGGGGCTGCCTGGAAATGATGCTTGTGATACGGTGCCGGGGGTGGCACTAGAGCTAGACAGTGGGCGAGAACGCGGAGGAGGAAGGAGTTTCACGATATTGAACACAAACTCGTGAAGGTTACGAGCAATGAGCTGATCAACCTCGTCAAGGACCAGGAAGCGCACTTCAGATCCCACAAGACCTCCAGGAGAAGTGAATAGTGCATGGAGTTTCTGCGGAGTACCACAGATGATGTGAGGCATATTTTGCTGGAGGAGCCTTAGCTCCTGACTAAGATCACTGTTGGCAGACGTAGCTCCAACTCCCAAGGCAGATCGGACTCCTATGGGCCCTCCTATGTCTCGAATCATGCGTTGTGCTTGAGTCGCTTGATCCACTGTCGTAGAGACCATGATCACAATTGGTCCACGGTTCGGGGGACGAACTGTGATATTTGTAACAGCAACCTGTATAGCAGGTATTACATATGCAGCAATACGCTCTTGAGTTGGTGGTGCTTGGGCGATTATATCTGAGCCGCGCAAAAGGAAAGGGAGAGCACGCTGTTGAATCTTGTTGGGAGGCCCAACTCTATGGTAGAGATCTTCAGAAACTGATAAAAATGAATTCGTCTATCACCTCACCCAAATTTATTCAGTGATCTTAAAAGATCGGGAGCAAGGGAGAGTTGCTCCCACTTGGAAATGATCGGGCCAGAATCGCGAGGAGATCCAAACGTCCAGCTGTCGACTTGGGGATCCAGGATCTATGGAAAATATTGATGACTGCCGACAAAAAAAAACACTGAGAGCTTACCCCTGACGACTCGCGCCGGAGAAGTCCCGTCACAGAGCGACGCTTATCACGAATCATCGGATCTTGACGACCAACATTGGGATCGGAAGATCGCATAGGCAGGTCAAGGGTGCCCGCAGACCAAGTACGGATTGGAGGGTGCGGGGGACGAGGTGAGTGCCTCATATCTGGTCTCTGTGGTAGACCGTGGCCGATTACCGCAGAACTTGCAGGAGGAGAGATCATTTGGTTCGGGGCTACGTCTCCTTGCTGCGAATTTGAACCGATAATGGAGTTGCTACGATTTTCAGTGTTGGAAGACTGTATATGCTGTGTTTGAAGAGCAAGGAGTTGGCCGACCGATGAAGTCAGAGTGTTCAATCGCTGAGAGATCATCGTAATATCATCCGACGGAACAGGTTGATTAGGAGCAATGTTACCGATTGATGGTCTAGGACCATTTGACGATGGCGAAGAGAAGCTAAACCCGTTGGTGTTTGGAATAGCAAAGGGGTCTTTAAATTCAGGTTGGGAATTGGCACCCATAGAACGTTCCACCAGGAAATCAACCTTGCGATGCATATCTGTGAGATCACGCTGTATCTCTCTGGTAGAATATTCGCATCGTCTAAGGCGTTCCAGAATGTCATGTATCATGGGTGAAGCCTTGAGCTGAGCCTCGAAACCTAACTGTGAATCTGTACTGAGATTAAAATGACTGGCAGAATCCAAGGATGAGACTGGCGAAGATGACATGACTCCACCACTACTATGAACGGATGTTCCACCATGGTTCACAGTTACCGGAGGTGTAGAAAAGTGATCGGGACTTCCCAGCCGCATCCGATTCCCCTCGAGTCCAGGGGTGTCATCGCCTTCGGCCAGTGTATCCAAACTTCCAAGTGCGCTCGATTCCATTGCTTTACTGTCAACCACAGGGTTTGGTCCGATCTGGTGAACAACTGGTGGCCACTCCTGCTCCGGTGATAGCTGCTGCTGAGGAGTGTCACGAGCAGTTGGTGGACTGGGGGAAGATCCCATCGACCGATAGTCAGATGAAGACGTTGAGAGCGACGATATGGAAATGGGATCCTGCTCTCGGAACAGACGGTGTCGGAATCCACCACTGCCAACCACATCGTCGCTGAGACGAATGCTTCCCGGAAAGAAAGGCATTGAGGCAGGGTTCAAGGCCCCGCTCCTCGACATGGCTCAAGGATGCGGATGTCAGGTAGGTCGCAACGATCAAATGGGCTTGAAAGACCGATAGCCACCACTGAACGACATGAGATGAGATGAGGCACTGGTTTCTGACATGGGTACTAACGAGATATCACCTTTGACAGTCGCAGGAGATGAGAAACTATACAGTTTCCATACAGCCAAGTATGGTCAGCGTGGCGAAGGGAAAACCTGACCAAAAGTCTGAATGTGGCGAGCCTGAGTGCAAGGCGATTGATAACCTGATCGGTTATTACAGTCGAAGGATCATTCGGGTGCCTTGCCGGATGTAGCCTCACACAGAAAACTATCGTCACATACATGTACACTACATACATAATAAGAACACATGGGGTTTCCATAGGATTGCCATAGGATATCATTTGGATGTCATAAATAATTCCTTACTAGGCGATGCATTTGGCGAACGATATCCCCAAGACGCGATGACGGTCCGTACGTGGCGCTGCGATGACTTCTTGGGTGGGTTCAATCGATATCGGCCTTCATGATTCATAAGCAAAGTCAGTCTTTGGTGGGAATGAATTTCGCACCTAGTTCCAGCACTGTACGGATTAGGAAGCCCAAGACGGTTGGCCTCTCGAACTGCATTTTTTTTTTACAAAAAACATATCAGGACGACCAGAAAACGACTGACGCTTCAAGATGTCTTGGACCTCGGGGAGGTCTGCAGGCGAGACAGACACCTGAGCACGCCTGATGAACAACGCAGTTGATTACTCCTTAAGCTAGACACATACCACAAGGCGGCAGCCCTTCAGCTTCTTGCCATTCATCTTGATCGCCTTCTGGACAGCGTTCGAGTCACTGAACTCAACAGTGGCATACTGACGGTCACGCTTAGTGCGAACCCCTATCGGAATAGCGACACCCTTGTTGACGGCTTGACCGCGACTGCAGCGGATTTGAATGCAAGATACCGGGCCACAACTCTCGAAGAAGGCCTCTAAATTTTCCTTACTAATGACTGGATCTATCTGTCAATATGATGAGGTCTGATCAAGTTTACGACGGTGGCACACATACATTACCAACATAGACAAAGGAATATCCAACATTGGTGTTTACTTTGAGGTTCTGGGTGACTTTGGCTTTCTCTTTAACCACCGCAACGTGCTTCGCCATGTTGACCGAATCGAGTAGCGAGGCCCTTGAGAGGGTACGCACACGCTTCAGCTCGCGGCCATGCTTTGTGAGCTTCTTCTTGGTAGCACTAGCTCGTCTGTTGCTTGGAATTGCGTGAGGAGGCTTGCCACAGAGCGTCAGCAAATGGAGAAAGTAAATTTAACGGGAGGACTAACGTTGATGACACTCGATGGAATGCTCGCCACTTGCGAACTGCTGGCACAGCTGAAACGCATGATGACAATGGAATCAACTTGAATATGGAGATGGGGAATAGTAGTCTTACGGGAGTTGTTCGTGCCAGCTACGATTGGGCTACTTATATAGTATCTGGGGAAGGCCAAAGCGATATTGTGATGTCGCTTTGGCCGAGGACCGCAGGGCCATAATTGTCTGTCTAAGCATCATGAGCATCGTCAAGAGAACAATGTGTTGCCACCAGGGAGTCACCACAGAAGTACATAGTAGAGGCCACTGATCTAAAATTAGGTGCAGAAATCGTGGGACCGTCACGAACGTCGCAACACGACGATTTGACTCAGTACGCACTGCCGCGGCCAATCTTCACGATATGATCTCACAGTATGCTCGAGCCTATCGCGATATATTGCGGGAGCTGAGTAGGGCAGTAAGTGCATTCCATTCTTTTCATAAAAATTTCCATCTATGGACTCGGACTAGGCTATTGTTCCAAGGAAGATGAACCAAATCGTCGCGTCCAATTTTCGTTCTATTGTAGAGAAATCCCGAACATCTGGCGACTCTATGATGTTTCAAGATGTCCAAAACGCATTATTGTTTCTGCGATCTCAACGAGAACACAAGGTGAGCCTGTGATCTATTCCGAGTTTCCTTCTGAATGACCAAAGATCCTTCCAGCTCTTGATTGACAGATACAACCCGCTGTTTGATCTCACAGCCGAAGAAAGAATACATGCTACAGCTCGTCGCGTTGGTCTTGACATGCCTATCACCCATAAGCCAGAGAAAGCCTAATTATCATAGAAGTTCATTCGCAAGTCGTCATAGTGGTGGACGGATGCCACGATTCCCTGCTCGTGATTTATCTTGCAAGGCCCTTGTTCTTTTGCGTTACAATAATAAAGAAACAACTTGAAAGATATTTAATTTGTACTGAAGGCTGAGCGCAAATAACGCACAACAGTCATGCTTGTCTTGACAACTTTCTTAAGGACTGTGCAACAAACATACGCCCAACTCATGGCTCCACGATTCCTAACTCAGGTCCTCAAATGTGATCCTTCAGCCATCGTTTTCCACCCTACATCGGATGAGCCAGAAATTTCCTGCCCTGACACCTTGGCTGCCATAAAAACAGCATCACACCATCTTACGGACCTTTTCCAACCCGTCGCTTTTCCAACGGAGACTGTCTACGGACTCGGAGCAGTGGCGCATGACTCACATGCTGCGTCCCTGATATTCTCTACAAAAGGCAGACCACCCGATAATCCTTTAATCGTTCACGTTTCCTCACTTGCCATGTTGAACACCCTACTTCCAGTGGATTATTTGATGTCAAGAGCGTACAAGGCACTGATGAAACATTTCTGGCCTGGTGCCCTCACACTTTTGTTTCCCAGAAACCCCAATTCCATACCCTCAATCATTACCGCAGGTCAGCCGACTGTAGCAATCAGGATGCCATCACACTCAGTTGCGAGAGCCTTGATCGCCGTCTCGAATGTTCCGCTTGCAGCTCCAAGTGCTAATTCTTCGGGAAAGCCTAGTCCAACTCGCTCTGAACATGTGCTACGTGATTTGGATGGCAAAATCGGTATCATCCTTGACGGGGGTGCTTGTGGAGTTGGTCTGGAAAGCACTGTCGTAGATGGTCTCACTGAAAACGGAGATATTCGCGTCTTACGCCCTGGAGGTGTGACAGTGGAGGATCTCGAACGAGTACTTCGAGAAGAATTGAGTGATTGCAGCTGTATACCTAGGGTCATGGTCCATCGGCGCGATTACCTGGACGAAACGATAGAGCAAGTACCAACAACGCCTGGCATGAAGTACCGACACTATTCTCCATCTGTCCCTGTGACTCTTTTGCTCACTGAATCGCGTCCTCCCCCTGACGTAAACTCGACTCCCATCCTCTCTTACTTGACATCATTGAAGAAAGGTGGGACACTTAAAATCGGAGTACTTGCTCCTGCAGATTCAATACTCTGGGATTATTTAATTGTCATCGATGGGCTGCAGTGGTGTCGATACCCCCTAGGCTTGATATCCGAGCCGTCGGTAACAGCACATCGCCTCTTCGATGGAATGCTTACACTGGAGCAGGAAGGTGTCGATGCCATTCTCATACAAGAAATAAAGGAGGACAGAGAAGGCTTAGCAATCATGAATCGCGTACGAAAAGCAGCTGGAGATTTTAGATGGATTGTGTTGGAATAGCTTGTTAACATGCCTCCGAGTGAGTGTCTCGATCTTGGTAGGCAGGACTTAAATCTAGACCACTAGAATTACGGGAATACTGCATCTAGTAGGTCGCAAGTTCTCTGCTTTGCGAAATGTCTGACACATTTGATTGTAGGCTGTACATAGATCACCTTATAATATGAATACGCAACATACACATCAGGAGAACCTTCGACGTGATTAAATTCAATCGTATGCCTCCAGAACTCGTGCCTGCCTCGTGTCGGTGGCACTGACACGAGGCGTTTCCACTTGTTGCACTAGCGTGTCGACTTTTTGCTTTACTTTGAATCGCCAAGTTGCTTGAAGGTCAATACGCTCAGCCCTCGTTGACACATATTGGTGCTTTGACTTCTGATTGACTCTTCGTAACGGTGGCAGAACCTGGCGCCATCTTTCTGCTACTAATCCTTGCAGAACAACGTTGCTCGGGGAGACTGGGAAACGTGTTAACGGTGTTTGCCGGGGAAGGAGCAGTTGCTATGTCCTCATCACATGATGAACGATGAGTGACTCTACGTCACGTTGCTTTCCCTTTCATCCACTGGCCTCGTTTCTACTAACACAAGTCCCATTCCATTACGATGGAGCCTCGTTTTGATCGCGGGATGTGGTCGCGCAAACATTTTTGGGGAGACATGTCGGGAATGTTGGGTATATAAAGGAAAGAAGTGCGTGCATACCATACTCGTTCACTCATTCGCGCCATTGACCCCAATTTACTACTCTCGACATCCTTTCAATATGTTCTTACCTGGTATGTTTTGGAGTGGTCTCGCATGTTTCTTTCTGACTTTGTTTTGTAGCTTCAACCAAAGAAAAAGAAGATGCAAACTTTCCACCTCTATGCCCGACTTCTTTCAAAGTGAATCCATCTGCACTCAACGAACACTGTCTCGGGAAGATTTCTCGTGATTTAACTCCAGAGCCACATCGCAGACAAGTGCCTCTGTCGGGATTTACTCGTGGAACGGACCGAGAAAGTTCATGTTTCCCCGGCCAATATCAATTCGAGTCAAAAGAAGCCTGCGCTCCCACTTCGTTCGCCTTTGACCAGTTCCAATTCCCGCCATCATCCAATGTCTCAGCTACCCAACCATCCCCTTTCACTCCTCAAACGCGCACCCACATCCCTCGCCCTCCCAACGCGTTCATGCTCTTTCGCTCTGACTTTCTACGACGCGGTATCATACCATCTCATGTAGAACGCCGCCAGCAGAATCTCAGTCGCATCGCTGGCCAATGCTGGAATCTTCTGTCGCCGGAAGAGAAGGGACAGTGGCAAGAGGAGGCTGCGAAGGTGTTGGCCGAACACCAAAAACAAAACCCCGACTACAAATTTACTCCTGCACCACGCGGTACACGTCGTCCAAAAGGAAAGGGTCGCCTCAGTTCTAATGCTGATAGAGGTGACAACGAAGATAGGATCAGGACAATCAGGGAACGATACACACAGTTGGCTGGACCTGCCGCCGCTCCTCCTCGGCGAAGACGGTCAAGACCTGAAAGCCGTCTCGTCAAAGCACTGAAGTATGAAGACATTACATTCCGTCGCGCAGCTCCAATCCCACATTCGCCCTCTATGTCCTCATCGCCGTCCTTGTCCTCCCACTCTGACAGCTATATCTCTTTGTCTACTGAGTCTTCGGAATATTCGTTTCGTCATTCCACGCCTCCCCGACGGCCTTCAACATCCCTTGGGTTCTCCACCCCGCTATTCCTACACGACCATACATCATCGTTGTCGGTCCGTTCTTTGACTCGCCCTTCGTCAGCCGTTTTCTCGGCCACGGATTTGTGCACTCCCCTTCGGAACCTTGATATTGTTCGTACATTCTCCTAGCCAGCCTTTCTTCTTCCTCATGTTTATTTTCAGACTCCAACAACTGCAACCTTCGGAATCATGTCTGCTCCCATGGCGCCATCGGCCTGTCCTCCGATTTTCGCCCAGCACTCGAATCCGGAGATACATTTCCCAGACGCCCTTCGTGACCCATTACCGTTCAGTGCATTGAACATGTCAGTTCCCGAGGCTGGGTCAGCATCGATGCCCTTCGCTCAGGAAGCCGAAGAATCGCGTGCGGGAGGCAGCCAGTCTTTCTTAAGCACGCTGTACGCGGACGAATCGTTTCCCCTCGAGATGCCCTCGTTAGAACCTAGGCAGTTCTCACCCGAAGAGATGTACTTTCCCTATGATTTTCCTATTGCGTTCGATTCAAACACATTAGATCTATGGGACCTCAATTCGCCGCTTTTGGAGACTACTTGTATGTAATCTATGAAATATATTCAAAAGACCCTGTCGTTTATGCGCGCTGTAATTACCACCGTTGCCTGTAGAATTATAGAAGTGATTGTCTGGAATCGCCCTGTACAATGGCTTTGGAATCTCTGAGTGCTCTTAGTCTGCCGATATGCTTGATACCAAATTTTCGAGCTTTTCGTCGAGCCCTTGGAGAACCGCCTTGAGATCGAGGTTGTTGGTCAATGCCATTACAGAGGAAGGGAGGTGATAAATGACGCTAGTGCCTGTACCGATGGCTTTCTCAAGGATCATCAGGCGTAACGGAACCATATACCCTGCACGAATATCATGCTGCATGATGATCTGAGCTATTAGAGGGTTCCCTATCGTGTAGACGACAGCGACTGGATGAACATGACCCTCATAGGTAGTCAACCATTGATCGTGGCTCAACTCTCTAAAATATCTGTTCCGAGTAAGACCCTTGCATGAAGCTTCTTGAACATGACAACATACAGAAAGTCATTTTCTCCCAACGTGCTTTGGACCAGTTCTTCGATCTCAGCTTTGGAAGTGACTGCCTTGAACCGTGATAGAAACTGAGCTGATCCTGACTTGTTGACTGCTTTATCCAGCCGAGTAATTACTTCTCGAACTGGCAACGTAGTGTCGAAAGCCACGAGCTGCGCCACGAAGGGAGTGACAGTTTTCTTCATCGGCGGACTCGGAAGCTTGGAGAATAGACAAACTTGAAATTTGTTGTTGTTGTAATCTAGCTGCCATCCAAAAATTTGAGTGCTACTCTTTTATCATGACAACTAGCCAAAAACGACGAGTGCTTACCGCCGACGATCTATTGCGAAGACAGGAAGAGCCTGCTAGAAAGAAATTTAAAATAACTCTTGGGTTCGATGATTTGGACGGGACAGGCAGTGAACTCGGCGACGAGACTTCCGAGGAGGAATATTTGAATGACGAATTACGGCGAGGTGCAAGGTGTGATCGAAAAAACACAGGAGATGAAGAGGATGACGACCTTCTGGTGGAAGGAGAAGATGAAGAGTTTTTGACCTCGAGAGAGCCTGACTCTGGATTTTCATTCACCTTGGACTCGGATGGGAAAAGCAGGTCTGATTTACGAAGGGTAAAAACAAAACATATATCGCAAAGACCTCCCAAATCACTTGGTACCACATTTGCGTCTTTGGGCATATCTGCGCCGTTACAAGCTTCGCTTACTGCAATGTCGATCCGCACACCGACTGAAGTGCAAGCTGCCTGTATTCCTCCACTTCTCGCTGGTTAGTAATGCTGAAATTGTAACTTATACGTATACCCTTTCTGACACGTTCACAGGCAGAGATTGTATAGGAAATGCGAAAACTGGTTCTGGAAAGACTATTGCTTTTGCTCTTCCTATCCTCCAGCAACTTTCTGTGGACCCATATGGAATTTATGCACTGGTACTGACACCAACCAGGCTAGTGGGAGCATTTTTCAGCACATTTGATCCCGTCTCAATGCTCATCTTTGCAGGGAATTGGCATTCCAGATATCAGAACAATTCGCGGTATTAGGTTCTTCATTGAACACTCGAACTGCAGTTGTAGTAGGTGGAATGGACATGATGACTCAAGCACAGGAGCTGAGAAACCGACCGCATGTGGTTATTGCCACGCCCGGCCGTATGGTCGATCACCTGCGAAGTAGTAGTGGTGAATGGGATTTGTCCCGAGTCAAGTTTCTGGTATGTATATCCACTAGGTCAAAAGATTTCTTTTGACGCGACCCTCAGGTCCTGGATGAAGCGGACCGTCTTCTTACACCCACCTTTGCTCCTGAACTTTCTCACCTGTTTAGTGTTCTTCCAAAAGACCGGCAGACTAGTCTTTTTACTGCCACTTTAACTTCATCTATTGAAGAATTGGTTACGGCACCTCCAGGACCTGGGAAGCAAATCCCATTCATTCACAGGATGACCGAAACGTTGGTAGCCTTCTCTTTTAGTGCTGGTTATGCACGCCTGACGTACTCCACTAGGGTTGAGACAGTGTCTACTCTGAAACAGCACTACATCCTCGTTCCATCGCACGTTCGAGAACTTTATCTTTATCATTTACTTTGCTATCCTCCAGAATCTACTATCCCTATGCGTCGAGCCCCTCCGGAATCAACTAAACCGTCGAAGAGGCTAAAGCAGAAACAGAAACAGAAACAGAAACAGAAACAGAAAGCCAAAAAACCTGCGGTGGATGATGATGAAAATCCCGAGCAACCCCCACCCACGATCATATTTTGTGCTCGACCTCGGACGGCTGCGTATCTGACGAAATTTCTCCAATCGTTATCAATACGCAGTACTGCACTACATTCACGTCTTACACAGCGTGAAAGATTGTCTTCGCTGTCTCTATTTCGAGCAGCGGTTGTTCCTGTGTTGATATCGACGGATGTAGGTGCGCGTGGGTTGGATATTGAAGACGTTGCAATGGTCATCAATTGGGACATGCCGAAGGAACCGGAGGAGTATACTCATCGAGTAGGCAGAACGGCACGAGCGGGTCGAGGGGGAGTTGCTATTAGCTTTGTGACAGAAAGAGATGAAGAAAGAGTGCTGAAGATTGAAGATAGGATCAGTGAGGTTTCGTTGTCATTTATTCGGTTTGAAGCTTACTCCACACAGAAACACAGCTTGTGGAAATGACGATGGTGGAGGAGAAGATGCTTGAGAAATTAAATAGAGTCTCCACGGCGAAACGACTTGCAAACATGGTACGTGGAGAGTGATGCCGAGATGATCAGGTATGCTAACTTTTGAGTAGGAATTACATGATTCCCAATTTGGCAAACGGGAGGAGATAAACCAAATTAAACGATCGTGATCGAGAGTGACGTCACATTAGTTATAATAGTTTGTTATAATGAAAATAAATAATTTTAACCAGTGCTTGCCATTTACCATGGATCGAGGAGAATGGGATTCTCTGCTTCACTACGTTTCAGATCCTACTCCTCCTGTTGAACGCCCAAAAAGTGAACCATCCGGAGTACAGGTTCCAACTCCACCTGTATGTTCAACCATTTTAGTAGTACTCTCTTAACCAGTTTCACCTTTCTTCTTAGCATTCACAAAACGGTTCTCCATTGTTAGATAAACCAACTTTGGTTTCCATCTCAACTACCTTTTATCCTGGTGCTCAACTTCATTCACTTCCACCTAATACAATTCTCTTATCATCAGACGCTGTCTTCTTCTACGTTCATTCTCACATCTTGCTCCAAGTTTCCGATAACTGCTTCCATTCTTTCCTATCCCAATCTACTTCTTCAGACCCAGAAACAATCGTCGAGATATCAGAGACTTCAGCCGTTCTTAACATCATCCTTCACTCAATCTACGAAATATCGTGTTCTCATTACTCCCCTTCGCTTCAAAACCTCGTCAGCGCAGTAACTCAACTGCCATACTATGGTATTCATCCAAAATCACACATCACACCCTCAACCCTGCTTCACTCTCTTCTACTTTCATACGCCCCACTGTATCCTATTGAATTATACGCTCTAGCGGCGTCCTTTGATTTGTATGACCTTGCCGTATCAATTTCGTCCCATCTGCTCTCGTTTCCACTCTCGTCTTTGACCGATGATATGGCAGAGAATATCGGTCCTATCTATCTTAAGCGGTTATTTTTCCTTCACTTTGGCCGCATTGACGCCCTTAAACGCGTCTTGCTTCCTCCCCCACTTCCTCATCCACCGACACAGTCGTGCGACTTTACCGATCAAAAGAAAGTGACGAGGGCATGGGCATTGGCTTCCGCCTACCTTGCGTGGGACGCAAGACCAGGTCAGTCCCCCACGCGTTAGTAATTCACCTACATCTGTACTCATTGTGCGGATTCAGATCTCTCTACCAGCACAATGGAATCCGCTCTGACTCCTCTCACAGAACATCTCACCTGCGATCGATGTAGACAGGTTCTGTCAGAACGCATAAAAACTCTCGTTGTCCAGTGGTCCGTTGTTAAAGTTCGTCCTTTATGTTTTGTGGTCAATCACGCCATGCGATTGACACAGGCTGTCACAGCGAACGATCTGAATATTCAGCTTTGTATATGCATCATCGTTATCTCCCAAAACACGCGTACTCTCCGAGTATTCATCGCTCTTTGGCCATTCTACTTTATCTTCGTTCAGTCCTCGCAATAGCCACGCATTTTGTACCAGCACTCTGCATTGTCGCCTCATATTTCCAGCGGCATAAACCTAATACCGAAAATCATTTGCTCGGCAGCTGCCTTCTGCATCTGTGTACTTCTAGTCACGCCATATACGCCTGCATCTTGTAGCACACCTTTCATTGACTCATTATACACGTACCATGAATTTGTACTTATGGCTTACCACACGTCGGTAGCAGCACATGCCAGTGTATTTTATCCCAAACTTATGTCGACGCTTTTCTTGGTCACTACAATCTTTACTCTTTCCTCAGGCCCTGCGAAAGCGGCGTGTGCTGCGCTAATTGGTGCCTTGCAGTGCAGTTCCAGGACTACTTTTACGCCAAGGAAATAGTTACATAGTCAAATTACATGCCGTAGCTTTCTTCCAAAGTCCAACCTCACCGACCCTTGTCTTCCGCAAGAATTGCGTCATTCAGTTCGTCAAGAGGCGCTAGCTCCTTCTTGTCCACCAGATCGAACTGCATCGCGTCATTCAGGTACATGATGTACAGCCAACACGGGAACGTACTTCATTAATAAACAGGAAAAAGTGTTTGTAACTAGTGTTGAGGTGGGCTTTCGTAACGGTGTGTGTTAGTTCTTGCTTCAGGCAGTCAGTCAGTGGATTTATACCTTCTATCCCCAGAGCACATATTTGGTCAAAGTGGTTGCTATATATGTGGGCATACACGCGGAACAAGCGACGGACTATGGTTCGAACAGTGTCACGAAAGTTCTTCGGAAAAGGTGCACCTAATCTGATGTGAGATGCATGAAGAGTGATACTAAAACATTCTAACCGATTTTATTTGGAAACACATTTTCATCGTCTAGGATATTCTGTGCCCAGTTCATCAAAGCATCGACGTATTCTGGGGCGGGTAACTTTGTCGGTCTCTTATACTTGACGCCGTCCTCCCACAGGTACTCGTATCTGTAAAGTCAGTCGAACTCTCAAATCACAAGATTAATGACACGAGTTCGACGAACCGTGGGCCAGAAGACATGATTGGGCACTGGTTTAAAGTCAATCGACAACCCACACAGTTAGTACGTATTGGATATACCTCTTGTGGTGTACAGAATTCTGTGACAGTCCCGTATAACATGTTCAAATGATTGAAGAAGTCAACCGCTGGAGGCATGGAAGTTAATCAACAGAAGCACATTCTGAAGGATTGGATAAATACCATGCACCGCCAGCCATTCATTCGTATCCTCTCCTTCTGGCAGTCGCACTGCTAAACGAAGATTGCCAGAACCCTGAACGCGTGCGCAAATCCGCCGATCGTGTGGAATTTATGAGCAAACTACTCAATGAGGGGCTTACCAGCGTAGCCTCTGCATATTTCCTCAACTGATACTGCTTTGTACCTTCTGGAACATCCTTGCGTGGCTTGAATGTCCTTGTCTTCCCACTGGTGTTGTGGTTACACTGGTGATCACGGCGATTTAGCAAGAATGCTACAGGGGCGCTTACAGGCCAAAAAACGAAGACATCTGGACCAATTTGAACGATGTAATGTACTTGAAGCCGACGAATATACGAACTGGTGTCGACACTGTCGAGTGGTGTCACGGTAGTACTAGTTGTTCTGTCGGAGATAGCCGTACCAAAATGAGACGTCGCGTAAGTAATCACGATATGCCGCCGTGAACTTGAACTTCAAGTGTTGAATTAAGTCACAGCATGTCCCGGTCCGAGTCTATACTTCCTCGGCTTGTCTCCAGATTTCGTTTCTTACGATTATTCATGTCTAACTTGGCTGAAGTCAAGCATCTCAATTTTCTCTTCCCACGTTCTCACATCTCACTCGAGGCTGAAGTTTGGGCAAGTCTAATAAAGGGAACGATGGATCACGACAAGGACAAATGCCTTGTCAACAAAATCACATTCTGCAAGCGTCAAGCAGGAAAAGATCATGAATTCCTCATTGCCGAAATCATTCATATACCCAGTGGTGCTACAAACACTGTGATTGTATATCGTTCCCCCAAGCCAGCATCTGATGATGATGGCAGCATCACACATACTTCCCAAAAGGCCTCTTCTGAAGTTGGAGCCCACGATCTAGTCAAGATAGAGGGCACTGATGAATCCCACAGCATCACCCATGACTTCAAACCCTACAAAACCATTGCTGAATGTAGGTTTGGAAGTCCACCACCATTATTTGACTTCGCCATCCTTGTTGCTGCAGTGCATGATCATGCACCCCAATATGACATCCTCAAATTCCAGTGCTACTGGTATAGTGGGACCATTTGGTCAATTCTAGGAGATGACAAATATGGACCCAAAACAACTGAACTCAAGGACTGGGACACCCAAGGGACATATAAAATGATATCTGTTGGACATGATTCCAGTGAGACTGTCATGAAAGAGTTTTTGGAAGCATTGGGTGCAGCTCAAAGGGAGGTAATGAGTAGAAAGGAGAGTACAGAAGCTGAGAAAAAAAAGGTGTGTGATCTTTTTTTGTGGATAAGTTAGTTATGCTGATCATCTTCCAATGATAGCTTCATGACAATGGGGTTGTGGAAGGGGTTGAGATTGGTTACCAGAGGGCGAGGCAGGAGGCCAAAGCAGAAACCGAGGCAGCACAGAAAAGAGCTGGAGAAGCAGAGGCACGACTTCAAAAATTCACTGATCTGATGGGCATGGATTAGTCTGGAACTGATGATTAGACCAACATAATTGCATCTGTCATTTCCTCTACATGTCTTTCTTCCTGAAGCCTACCACTTGCTGATAACATACTCAGATACTTGCCAGAGTCAAGTCCCAATTCCATGCATTGGCCATTTCACGAGCACCCTCTAGGAACCATATCCACTATAAATCCTTATGTATCAACGAGTTCCAGATTAATATTGTAACGTGCTGGATTTTCAGCTTTGGTGCACGAGTTTGCGGCGCTGTTACTAGTAGCGTCACTGGGGGCCCCGACTGAAGCAAAGCGAAATCGAGCAGGGCCTCAGGCTGTTTTGTTAATTCACCAACTTGCTGAATTGAAGTTGAAATCAAGGTTCTGTATAGAGATCGAGAACGGACAATTGCGTAACAGGAAGTCATGAAATGTCAACCCCTCAAACCACCGCCTCTCGACCACTTAGATATTCTCCGACAAGAGGTATAGTCACCAGCGTAGAGTTAACATCACCGCACCATTCCTTCAGCACCTTACTGTCCAACAGGCAAGCTCTCCGATGCTGACAACTTAACCTCTGCCGCTAACGGTCCGGCCTCCCACAAGGCGCTCAAAAAAGTTGAGCTTATCCTTCAATTCCGAACAATTACAGCGATGCTTCATGTTCTCCTTGCAGTCGTATCGGAGTCTGATGGAAAGCCTTCCAGACATGACACCATCAACAGAAATGTCGTCAAGGGTGATGTGCTAACAAATAGCGGCACTACCCCTACCATCATTAGCGATCCGTTGGCGTGCGGGCCACAGACTCGGTGAGTGCAGTTCATTGATTATTTTGCTCCGAAACCATCAACATGATGTAAACCATGAAGACTGCACTAATCACGATTCACCCTGTTCCTCCCGACACACCCGTCGAGGATCAGCAGTTTTGGCACTCTGGCGATGTAGGGCCCGTGTTCACATTCGACCTTCTGAGTTTAGAGCTAGGTAAATTACATTCCTCAGGGATAACAAAGGACCAAAAGCATTACATTTTTGTATACGTTAAACGTACGTTACAGGCCGGATTGTCATATGTAGACCACAGACATAACCCAGCCCTTTTTAAGAGTAAAGCCATCCAAAGCTACTTTGGCGACAGATGCAAGCTCAGGGGATTCGAATAGCACCTGAGCCATTTTCACCCTTGCGCCGGTGGCGTTGGCGGTTGGTGACCACGTAACTTGTGTTGTTTGGAAGCCTTGGTATCTGGCGAGTATGAGCTTATGGTCGGTGGCAGCCAAAAAAAAAGAAGAAAGACGTACTGTTGGAATAAAACAGAAAGAACACCATCTGTTACTTCTTCGGGTAGGTTGGAGCATAACAGACGTGCAGAGGGTTGATGTACAGATGAAGGCACAGGCGCATTGGCTTGCGAAGTATGAACGTGAAGCGGCGATGAAATGAACATTCAGATTAATATTGGACGTACAGGTATTAACATTATCATGTTGTGCTGCCTCTTCCTCATCATCGATTTCCATTTCCTCTTCATCCTCTTCAGCCTTTTCTCGCTTCGCATGCCGCTCTCCGTCTGCAGTCTCATCATCTCTCTGTCGCTTCGCGTTCTGCGCTACAAACGAGCTCGCATTGGCAGCAGTGGGGGGAATAAATGAAGGATCTTCTCTTTGCAATGTGGCATACGATTTTGATTTAGCATAATCAATACGCTGTGATATGCCGAATCATTCAGTACGGATGGAAGCGGGTATGCATGTGCTCACGAGTGGTTTATCATAAAACATCATCCCCTCACAAGCCCGCATGGCAGAAGTCGCTCCCGCAAGATCTGTAAACACAAGAAATGCCTGACCCCTCATTTGCTGACTTTTCGACGCGACGATGTCAATGATCTTGCCATATGAAGTGAAGAGGGCATAAAGCTGAATCCGCAGTTCTTCTTTGTTGACTTTATCGTTGAGATTATTGATATAGAGTGTGGTGTTTGGTTGATTTGAAGAGGACGCCATTGTAGTAGTTGACGAACGTTGTCTACTAGAAGCAATAAATTTCCCACGAGAAATTTTGGTGTACACTTTTACCCATCGGATAATTTAGTTTATGCTGCTGCTGGCATCTTTCTTTATTCTCTCCAAACCTCGAGCCTGACGGGGGGATTTGTCCTTGGTTCTAGACCTCTTGCCCATCGTCTGAGGGCTCTACGCATTTATTTTTCAGGTTCGATTAGGTTGTGGCCGGACAAAAGTTTCAGAACTGTGAAACTATTCCATCCACGCAGCTGTTGGACAACAGTGAACTACTGATCTTCCCATGGATGCTCCTTATTTAACCAAATGGCTTCCTTCCTACCTCGAACCCTTTATTTCCTTGTCTTATCCCACCAATACCCCGAAGGATCCGGATTCCTTTCCCCATGCCCCATATTACAATACAGGACGGCGTGATCTATGTTTCATAATCACCTGCATTGTTGTAATGGCCGTCCTGCGAGATACGCTCAGGCTCGGAGTCTTTGAACCTTTTGCAAGGTGGAAGCTGTCGAGGGATCTAAAATTGCGCAAGAAGCAGAAGTCTCTGCATGCTGTTGCAAACGGAACAGCCAATTACCAAGCTAAAAGAGTGTCCAGCGGGAATGGCCATGCTGCCAACGGAAGTTTGCACCCGAGTGCCCAAGAACTTCGTCAAGTACATCGAAGTGTCCTCCGGTTCGCAGAACAAGGCTGGTCGGTCGTGTACTACACTCTTCAATGGTCCTTGGGACTCGTATGTCGTCCATTCCCAGGTTTCCGAGTTGACTAACCTTCCTGTTGTGCAGTATGTTCATCGTAATCTGCCGACGCGAATATGGGACCCGACGGACCTTTGGCGCGAATACCCACACATTCCTCTTGCGGGGCCCCTCAAATTTTACTATCTTTCCCAGACTGCGTTCTACATACACCAAGTACTAATTCTCAATGCTGAAGCTCGACGCAAAGACCATGTTCAGATGATGACACATCACGTCATTACTATCGTTCTCATGGCTGCGAGCTACTTCTCCAATTTCACTCGGGTTGGCTGCCTAATTATGGTATTGATGGATTGGTGTGATATCTTTCTGCCAGTATGCGCACCTTCCTTTGCTGGTTTTCGACAACTCACTGTTATTTAGTTGGCTAAGATGATCCGCTATATCGATGTTAGTCAATTCGCATGCGATGTGACATTCGGGTGGTTCCTTCTTTCTTGGCTAATTACACGGCATCTGTTGTTCGTCCGTGTCATCATATCGCAAATCATCGAGTCTAAAAGGCTTATTCCGCTCCCGGCATATATTGGATTCTGCTCCATGCTTGTATCATTGCAGGTACATACTCCCAAGGTGCTAGTCTTTGAAATGTTAACATGCTGTTGCAGGTCCTTCAGATTATATGGTTTTGGATGATCTGTCGGGTTGCCTGGCGGGTCGTCATGGGCGGGGGCGCGTCAGACGATCGAAGTGACAATGAAGGGTGAGCGTACCTCGACTTCCAAGCGTCTCATCGTTAATACCATGGAATCGTTAGGAGCGATGACAAGGAGGAATAAACGTTGCACCCTCCGAGATAGAACGCAATGTCTGCAGTTATGTGTAACATGGCGTAATCCATATATACCACAGTCCATACCACATAACATGCCTTATAATGACGGAGAACTTGAATATCGGTCGAACGAATTAGTTTGTATATAACCGTGATGGGCAAAGCCTTCACGTTCTTAACGATTTTGCAGGCCACAATATAGATTTTATAATGGGGATAATGAAGTGAATTTCTAGTTGCACAGCTGCAGAGATCCGATCGGAAGTAGCCTTATCGGGGGTGTCATCTTATTCGCCGTCACGGTGTATCACCACAGCGAAACTGCTGCGACTGTCGATTGACTCCAATTCCTATAAACACGAACCTCTGTATTCCTTTTACATTCGGACATGATGGCAAGCTTTATGAGCTATTTTGGAGCCAGGCGGGACCCTAAGCAATCAGCTCGAGATGCGATTGTCACACTACGGCAGCAACTGCAGATGATTGAGAAGAAGGAGGAGTATCTACAGAAGAAGATCGATGATGAATTGAAGAAAGCTAAGGCTAATGCAGTTTCGAACAAGGCAGGTACGCTCATTAACGGTCGCTTTCCTCGTATCGGTTTGAGCTGAACGGCACATAATGATTGTGGTCAGTTGCGACCGCCGCGTTGAAACGGAAGAAAGCGAGCGAGGCAGAGTTGGACCGTCTAGCTGGGACACGGTTACAACTTGAAATGCAAGTGAATACGTTGGAGTCGGCGAATCTCAATGCAGAGACAATGGCGGCGATGAAGAAGGCATCAGACGCACTGAAGGTTATTCATGGGAATCTGTCAGTAACGCCGATACTTCTTCTGAGACTCCTGCTGACAATCCCGCAAGTACAATGGACAAGGTGGATGCGACGATGGCGACTGTAAACGAGCAGCGGGAACTAGCAAATGAAATAGCAGAAACAATCTCAGGTCCTATGTATACAGAACAATATGATGAGGTAGGGCTTGCTCTCAGTTATGCCGAATTTCCAGATGTCCTGATTGTTTATGAAGGAGGAGCTGAAGGCAGAATTGGAGGAGCTGGAACAGAACGAACTCAACGAGCGGCTGAGCGGAGCGGATCACGCACCTGTGCATATGCCCCTAGGGACGAGGGTGGAAGGTGCGTACTTTACAACAGCATTGTTCCAGGTATCTCACCCCGTTCACAGAAACACGAACACCTGCTGCAGTGGAAGACGACGAGGAGGCACAGCTCCGGGAACTGCAGGCTGCCTTGGCCATGTAGTTCTCTTCATCTTTCATATCTACCTATTTCAGTCAGTCGAGCTGTGGCTTAATACCATTTCTTACCACCTCAGCATGTACTAGATACTAATGACAGCGATCTGTGTCAGTCAGGCCTAGTCAGGGCCAATCCGAACAGCAAGCAAGTTCCGGTGATGCGGACCAAATACATAGAGTGTACAAATTAATTAACATTTCGGCAATTCTGTAGGTAATGTTTGCAATGGTATCAATAAGTGATGATGGTGTAGAGGAGAAGTGCGAATAAAGGTGTAAATCACAATACGATCTTTACTCTATAAGTTCGTGAGGATGTCATGTTACGACTCCCGCAGACCTCAGTCCAAGAACACGACGAACATCCGAAGTGAACCGCAGGGAATCGAGAACGGGCAAGAGGTCAAGCAATGCCTCATCGGATGGATCATGGGTCCAGCCTTCGATCGGTATCCCGTTTGCTGTCCAACAAGAATATGTCACAAACTCGGGAAGAAACAAGACCTCCCATACCTTCGTTTACGCGGTAACTGATTGGCGAATTATCTACAAGACAGACCCGTGAAAGGTCGGCATCCACAACAGACAAATCTTTTGTATAAGAGCCATTCGGCAACTGCGTGCAAGACTGTAAAAAGGTCAACCTAACATTGACGGAGAATAATGACAAGTTACTGACATCCCGAAATAACCGATGGGCAAGGATCCCTCGTCCAGCGTCCAGCCAGTCAATGACCGGATCTGCATATTCCTGCATGGAAGCAGTAAATATTACAAGGGTGTACCAACCCGATACCTGATTGTAATATATCAGTAGAACAACAGTTACAACCGAGGCGCCTGGCTTACCGTTCGAAGAAAGAAATCTACAAATGGTCTCTTGTACACGTGGTAGAGAGTTGACCGACCTCCCAAAACGACTTCTACGGTATGGCTCACACCCTTATTCCTGGAATCGAAAGAACCTAAGCCGAATAACCCAGAACTACCACTCCCTGCATATGGCATTGGGCGAGATGTTGAATGTATTAATGTTTCGTCGAGATCAAGCACAAGCGTTTTAGGCACATGGAAGGGGGTTTTCCGTGTAGCAAGAACAGGTGTAGATGATCGAGAGGTAGTTATTGGTGATTCCGACGGGTGCACGATCACTGCGGGACCAAGGGATGGGGTTAACGAGTCGGTCGCTAGTCGTTGATGCCCCGACTTTGCATCGAAAGATTCCGTGTCTATCTCGGTGGGACTGACAAGTAGATGAGAGGGTGAAGTGGGTGTTCGCGGTGGCGTGGTTGGGTGTATTGGTGACTGGGAAACTTTGTACATGTGCTCGTCATCCTTCTTGCCCTGCTGGACCTCTGGTTCCTTCTCCACAGCAGTAGGAAATGGCTGGATGGTGAGTTTCTCCGCCCTGACTAGAGACGACCAAGCTGTGCGTAGATTGTCCCATACGAGAACGAATACGCGAATAAAGAATATCCGACGAACAAGATTTTCAATATGTGGTTTGGAAAGAGGTTGTGTTTCTGGGGTAGGGGGGGAAGGTGACCCAGATGGCACCGCCAAGCGTTGCAATGAAGCAAACGCTGGTGTGGAGAACGAGCGTTTCGGACCAGTTCCTGTCAAGCTGGAAGATGGAGAAAATAGAATGGACTTTGTCGACCAAGTATTTACTCGCTGCAGGGGTGTATCTGAGCTTGTGTGAGTTCGTCGATCAGTAATGAAGGACGAATGCTCGGTCGAAGGCGTTGAAGGCGGGGTCTTCGGGGATGCCAACACGTCGAACTGGCGCGAAAGGTAAGCCAGAGAATTCATCTCTGTTTCCCTGAGCAGTGACCCCCAGAGAAGTGACAAGAATGCTAGATATACAGCTAGAAAGTAGTGCCAGATACAAAAGGAATCGATTTGAACGGTCCTTGTGGTTACTAACCAGGACCCTTGCTGGGTGTGATTGTGGAAAGCGTCACGTGTATCGCACAACCGGCCCTTCAAAGTTCAAGTTTCAACTAGAACGTTGTACTGTACTATATAGTACAACCTAGATCCGAGTCCCACATGCGCGTCCCAGGTACCCGACGCACATTCATGGACAAACGCCGTCTTACTTCAGTCACCGGATCGCAAGGATCAGCATGTGAGGAATGCATATCAATTCTAGATCACTACTAGCACGTCGCTGATTATAGTAAATACCTAGAGCCCTTCCGGATCTGCCCTCTCTGTACCTCTTTCCACTCTGCATTCATGTTCAGAAACATCAAATGCCGCCGGAAAGCAAAACACATTCCGATACACACAACACTTGTCAGTACACAAATGGCGTAGGAGTTTGAGTAAGTGGGTCCCCAAGATGATGGCCAGATGTATCTAGGACAGGTGCCATCAACGCTGGGATAATGGAAGACGGACAGGGACAACCTACGAGCCTGCAATGTTCCCAACTGTAGAACCGCAATTGATGATAGCAAGCGCTACGGCGCGTTTGGACGATGGATGGGAGATAGTCCCACTGGCCCATGCTAGGAAACATACATATCCTGTATAGGATTGAGCCATCAAGAAACTGGTTTAAGGTCATTCATCCATGTCACAAGAACGATAATCCTTCGTGCTTACAGGGAAAAATAGCGTACTGTGATGTTCATGGTAGACATTGCGAGGAGGAATCCCATAATACCGATCACTGAAGGAATAACGATGTGCCAGCACCGTTCTTCAGACTGATCCGAATGTCTACCGGGGGTACACGTCTCAAGCCAACCTTATCATAGCAGCTAGTGACAAAACATACCTAGAACCAAAGAATGTGGCAGCGGTCGCAAATACCCATGGTGGCGCACACAGCAGTAAGGTTACTGTTCTACTGTAGCCCATCGTTGCACTCAACGTCGGAAAAAATACGTTGAATGACAATGATACAGCCATGCTTGCCGTTGCAAAGAATAACCACCATACCTTCCAATCCTGTAATGCCATCACTAAGCCCGCGAATTGTGGGTCCTTGGTAGAGCGGGTGTCTGTATCCTCAACTTCATCGCCGTCCATTGCAGCGTCGTCGATCATCCGCCGTTGGGCAAGCGCTCGTTCGGCGTGCGTAAGCCAGCTTCCATTACCCTCCGGGAAGTCTGGGAGAATAAATATGGCACAGATGGCGACGAAAATCGTCAAGGCACCTTCCACAAAGAAAAGCCACCTAAATAATGTCCTGATGCATCTGATAAGGTGGGAGTGTTCATTAAGAACGCTTACCGCCAAGCTGCAAAACCGAAGATTCCATCCATCATATCAAGAACTGCGGATGCAAATAGAGAGCCAAATGCATTGCTGATAAGACTTCCACAGTATAAAACAGCGGTTCTTTGGGAGAGTTCATTTCGTTTATACCATCTAGAAATAAGAAGCTGAACAAATTAATATTTGTTAACGTATTATCCATCTTTGGCATACCAGAGCGCCAGGGAAGAAAGAAGCTTCTACAAATCCGAGGAGAAAGCGGGTGCAAAAGGCGCCAAAAAAACTGAAAGGCACCAATACGACGTCAGATTTTGCAGTGTAAGGCATGCAACTGACTTGGTAGTTAGACCTATCGACCAAACAGTTAATGCCATCGACATATGAGGGTGAAAACGCCACGAACCTGTAAGTATTGAGATGCCGCCCCAGACAACCATGCAGGAGGGTAAGTATATCGACGGCTTCCCACCGTAGTTGAGGAACATGTTGCTACGTATCAGTCATATTTTCCTCTATGTATAACGAAATTTAAAGAGTCCTCACGAAGGTACCTGCATGATAATATATCCGATATATAACGCGGATAGAATCGAGGCGAATTGATTGCCTTCCAACCGAAGGTCCTCTTCAAACCCACGGAGTCTAGCTGCTCTGCGAACATGGCTCGAGGAAACAGAAATATAATCATTGAGAGAGCATCTCACGCAGCGTTGTTCCTGTCAATATCTTGTCCGCATGAGGGACGGATTTGAGAAGGCAATCATACAAACTCACAATTGAGGATATAAATAAGAACAAGGATCGACATGCGTCGATCGAGTTTGCGCAGAAGTGACCGTTCTAGTAATGCTCTTTCCTCCGTTCCTCCAAATTCGGCATCAAGATTACCAAGTACCTACACCACCATAGGACAGTCGTGAAATTGAATTTCAGGCATGTTTCGGACAACTCACAAGGTAGGAAGGAGTCAACAGAGGGCTATCGTCCTCTATTTCATAGTTGAGCTCCTCGCTATCGATTGGACTTATGGGTAAGTACGGCGCCATGTCCTGATGCTGCTCATGAGACTCGGAAGAGCTGTGATGGTCGTCGGATCAGTGAATGCCAATGGAAGATACGGCCCGTATCTTCCATCATCATTTTCTGACTCCGCGGCGTTTGGCTAAAATGAGGCTTGGTGACAAGTCACGCGCCTCATCTTCTGGCGAGTCCACCATGGCGACGGTAGTACTGCTACCTCCATCCATCCCGAAAGACTATCATAGAATCCTCTCTTCAACTCTCCGCATCCCCACAGACCCACAGGTGCCCGTCCCAGTCGGAATTCTTGCCTGTCAACGTATTGCTCGCATCTCAGAAATAGTGTGTTGTAGTGACAAATTTCTATTTAGGCGATCCCCTTCTGCGATCCCTTGCTACATCTATTGTTTCTGCAACTCTCTCTCAACCTCAATCGGTTCCATCGAAAAAGCCTAGCAAGAAGGCTGTGATTTCGCCGACGATCCCAAGCGATCCTTTGCTCGAGGTCATCCTTCATGATACCGTGATCTTTCCAGAAGGTGGTGGCCAGCCCACAGATACAGGAATCATTATGACGAGTGTGATCGGGGTCGTATGGGACGTCGTGCAGGCGAAGAGACACGGCGGGCATGCCGTCCATTACGTGCGTATCCCGGACGGTAATGTGGACAATGCCCTATTGGCGTTCACGCCTGGTACAAGCGTAACAGTTGCATTGGATCAAGTAGGGTCCGATCGACGTTATGACCATGTAAGTACATTGATTTTGGTCTGAATGTTACACTAAGACCATGCACTCGTAGATGTCAATGCACACATCCCAACATCTTCTCTCCGCTCTGCTGGAAACACGTCTCAACCTTCCCACCCTGTCATGGTCACTAACAACCTACCCAGCACCATGCTACATTGAAGTTCCACGTGGCATGTCTCTTGATGAGGTTACCACCATCCAAACAGAGGCCAACAAACTTGTATTTGAGGGCAGGAAAGTTCACATTGAAGTAGACGAACTCGATCGAGACCAGGAAAAGGATGTCCCAACACATGTGTTGGGACGTGTAGTTGGGAGGGGCCTTCCTGAAGATTATACTGGCGGTGTGAAGAGAGTCGTGGTGATAGATGGCGTCGACCGGAATCCGTATGTTTCATTGATCAAGTGGTCGCAGTTGTCTTACAGGTGCCACCGTAGGTGCTGTGGTACCCATCTTCCGAGCATCCACAACCTTCAGATGTTTCTGCTACCTCATACAGACGCCCTTTCTCGCTCAAGCACCACTTCCGCCAGGCTCTATTTCATCTCTGGCCCCCGTCTCATTGCCCATCTGACATCAACGCATAGTCTTCTGTCTAACACGGCTACTATCTTGAGCTGTGGTACCCCCTTGGTTCCGGACCGTGTAACTCAAGTCGTAGATGAAAGGAAGAAGGCTGAGAAGCGTGTAGATGACTTGGAAATTGAGCTGGCAAGATTTATTGCTGAACAACTAGTAACAGAAATTAATAAAGGGGGTGGCGATGGGCTGTTCAAGAAGCATGTGTCCCGCACCGACGATACTGCAAATGCGCTTGGGCTCCTGTCAGCCGTCTCTTTTGCAGTTGCAGATATAGAGACTTTGAAGAAACGGCCATATGTCGTGGTCTTGACTTCCTCTCCGTCCTCGCAGACGCCATCAAGCACAACTGTAGTGGTTGTGTTCGGATCGGATGAAAAGGTGGTCAAGGAAGCTGGAGAAGGGCTAAAGGTAAAGCTAGGCATTAAAGGAGGCGGAAAGGGTGCCAAGTGGAGTGGCAAGTTTGTTGGAGTGTGGAAGAAGGGTGGAAGAGACCAGGAGTTGGAGGATTTACTCAGCAGGCTCTGAGATCTCGGGACTGAGGCCTGTGCAACACTGTCAAGTAATGTAGATGTGGAATACAGGTGTACAATAAATAACACCAACAACAATTGCTGCAGGCTTGATGATGTCGAGTTTCTCTGGCGCCAACACCACTATCCTCACGAAAAGATGAACTACCATCTATTATCAATATTGAAGCAGAACGATCAACTTACGGGTTTCTTACCTTAAACAACCTACTCATGCTCACAGTATTCGTTCCATGTGTCGTCATCAACGCCTTCTGACACAGATGGAAAGTCCCCGTCTGTCGCGGCCCATTCAAGTCCATCCTCGTCTACGTCCTGATCTTCATTGTCCCACTCATTACTCTGATCGAGTTCCATTTCCTCAACCTCGAATTCTGCGGCGTCGCTGAATTCATCTGTTGCAATGAAGGCGTCGTCGTCGAAATCATCGAAATCATCATCATGTTCGTTTGGTACGTATTCTCCTCCATCAGATGACTCGTCATCAGATTCGGATGGAGGACGAATGTCTAGAAAAACGTGTCTACATGTTGGGCAGCTCCCATGCTGGAGAGAAGGGTTAGTTAAGAAGTCGTGAGAAGAGCGATGGACGGACCCAACTCCGGACCCATTGAGTCAGACTAACCATGTTGGACATAAAATCAACATAAGAGTACGCAAGACAGAAGTATGAAACGTACTCTTTCCTACAGAAGATGTGGTTACAGGCATCCAGTTTGGTAACGCCGGATTCAGGATCTGACAATATAGAAGAGAAGGGTACGAGACAGATGGGACATGAGTCGTCTGCGTTGATGAGGTCGCTTGCGGTAAGAATGGGAAGGTTGTGGATGACAGGGTCGATGAGATCCATTGTAAGAAGGACGACACTTGGAAGTTGAGTTTGTTGAATTGATTCCGCTTGCACGTCGCGTCGCATCACGTGGGTGATACTTCGTATACAAATATTGTTTTCCCGCGAGTTACTAGTACAAAACAATGATATCCTTCTCAAAGATCCCATTATATAGCATTCTTTACCTCTTTCCTCGATACCTTGAACTCTGGAGCTGGTGTTATACGGCTGTCATCAGATTGGGAAGGATCCTCTAGTTCCAGCCCTGGTTCAGGTTCAAGTTCTGGTGTTGCAGGTTTTTTCGGGCCATGGATTTTGAGGTGTGACTTTGAGTTGACAACACTAGGAACTGCAAAAGAGGGAGATGGTGATGGGCTTCTGACATGGGGCTGTTTACCCTTTT